>OENM01000086.1:0-25295 GCA_900239745.1 Rotaria magnacalcarata
GACCCCGATAACATTAAAGACAGTTCGACGAAAAGACGGTTTACCTCAAAACGAAGAAAGTTCGTATGATGTTTTTTTGACCTGCCACAAACAGACAGACAAACGCATTTTTTTTCATATGACCCTCCCTACAGTCGAGGGAATAATGGCTTTCTTCCCAGTGAAAAGAAACGACATGATGGGTATTGCACCATTTCTTTTCTTCATCTTACATAGATTAGCTGAATAATAACACTGTGACTATTCCCACCCCCTCATCTTCGTCGTTTTGGTTAAGCCCTTCTATTTGCATGTAGTACACATGCTTGTCGTATACTATAGTTTATTCATAATGGCTTTCTTCCTAGTGAAAAGAAACGAAATGATGGGTTTTACCATTTCTTTTCTTCATCTTACGTAGGTTACCTGAATCATGCAACTGTGACGTTTTTTCCCACAACCTCATCTTCGTCTTTTTGGTTAAGCCCTTCTATTTGCATGTATTACACATGCTTGTCATATACTATCGTTTATTCATAATGGCTTTCGTCCCAGTGAAAAGAAACAATATGATGGGTATTTCACCATTTCTTTTCTTCATCTTACGTAGGTTACCTGAATCATGTAACTGTGACTTTTTTCCCACCATGAGCTTCTTGGTTTTCCTCTGCTGCTTTTAATTTCGTGTTATACACACGGAAAAAAGCTTAATGATAAATCTTTAAAGCGTTTATCAAAATGCAACTTATGATTCAGCCATTCCTATTGTTTATCAGAATGTAGTAAACCCTTTCATTTACGTATCGAGACGCTAAGTAAAAGTGTTCTTCAAGTTGCTATCCATGCGGTAGAAAGGTTTATCCGAGTGTTTATATGACTGAAAAACTCTAAAAGGGTTTATCATACTGTTTATTGTCCTAAACCCTCATAAAGGGTATTTCTAAGGGTTGATGGTTTTATTTAACTGCATTTAGTTTGATTGATGAGTAATTCAAATTGATTAGCAGGCATAGCAACTCACAAAGCAGTGATGTCACTATGCCAATCTCTGTGACACTAGAAGCAAAAAAGAGCAGAACAGCGAGAACGAAGAAGCTCAACAGAAGAGTTACAAATGCCCCATCGTTGTCACACTTCTCTATCATGAACTATCAAAATTGGGAAAAGTTCAATTAATTTTGTGAACCCAAGCATTTGACACAAACAGTAGCGTCACAGAAGTGATATGATGTGTACAATTGAAAAACGCACGTTAACCAATAATAGGCAAGGATTGTTTAGTGAAACTACTAACGACAAAATACGCAGCTAACAGCAGCAAGCTAGTTTAGCCGATTTGTTAAGCCTGCCTGAAAACACTAGTAACAAGCGATGACTAAAGTTGCTAATAATTGCACATTCAATCAAAAGTGGAATCACATCAAACTACATCAAGTGAACCGCATGAGAGAATTACTTGAAGAATTCAGATGAATCTGATACAACTGTTTGTCTTTAAAAGGAAAAATTGAGTGACAGCTTGAAAGATGGAGTCTTTTTTGTTGAGAAAATGATGCGAGTCCACTTTCATAATTCATATTAGATAGACACATAAGCAAAATCAGGGATTTCATCACATAATGAATCTTCCTCATGATATGCATAACTAACGGAAGGATAGCTGCGCCAGTTAAGAAACCCCGCCTTGTGATACTGAAAAAAATATCGCGATGAAGTAAAAATTGTTGTTGAAACAAATTTAGCAAATAACAAGATTTCGCGCACAAGGAGAACAAGAAAACGACGAGAAAGTTCGATGATTTTGTGAAACAAGTTCAGTTCGAGAAAATGAGTACAATAATTAATTTTTTGATGGTTCGATTTATTCATTATGGATATTTTGCTTTAACATCGTCGGTTTTTTTTTGTTTTGTCGCGTATGAGCAGTTGAATTAGTAATATCATTGAGTGGGACTTGATGTCAGGAGTTGAAATATGGTGAGGATTTTTTCAGAAGTGTTCAAAAACATGGTATTCTCGTCGTTCAAATTTTTGTTAATTTTTCGTTTTCGTTTCCGTTATTGCTGTATTTTATGAATTGAGACTGACTGATGTTGTGTTTTCGCTATTATTGCGGCATCTATACGGAAAAAAATTATAAATTTTGTGTAGTCAATAGTTTAAAACGATAGAACTTACTCACTTGTAGCAACAAGTATATCAGAATTAGAATTATTATTCGAAGGTTTTGGTTCTGGTTTTTGAGTAATAGTAGAAGAATCCTGTTTGTTTAAAGAATCTTGCGATGAATTCATGTGAATTTGTGTTTGTGTCTGAAATTGACGATAGGTATTATTGAACTATTGCATGCAGAATTGCAAGAAGTCGAAGATATTTTATGTTGTTCATACTGAATATCGATGTTCTTTTCTTTGATTAAGAAGCGAAGAGAATTCGACAGATAACGCAATCACCATGCAATACAGTATAAATAAACCGAATGGTTCGACTTTTTTTATCAAATGTTAATTCAAAACTTGTGTACATCGCGATAAGAAGAGCAATAGCATAATCAGGTGAATTTTTTGAAAGAATTGGATTAAAGTCAACATATACGTGAATCATATTATCAATGCACACCAATGTTGGATATGGTGTCGTGGGTTTCTAAAAAATTAAAGTTTGCAGAATGTGTAGAATTAAAAGAAGGACAGAAAATCCACGATATCTCATTTTCTGATACACATGTTTATGAGCTACGCAACGTTTTTATTCAGGAATATGTTATGACAATTACATCTGAGTCATTTTGATACACATTTTTAATACATGTAGTACGAATAAATAAGGGCTATATACTGAGAAAACAACTAATCAATCATCAAAATAACAAGATTGGATAAAATAGATGCCTATCACAACTAAAATAAGTTGAAATTCTATTTTTGTACTTTTTCTCGTTTGAATTAGTCATTCACTGGTTTATATTGGCTCAAAAAATTCTCAGATCTTTTTGTATTGTAATCTTTAACAAAATTATCATTTGAGTAAATTATTAAAAAATATTTTACCATATCACACAATGTATGTTGCAGTGTTTCATCGATTGTCTACATAAAACTTTGATTAATCAAATAGGAGGAGAATCTGAAATCAGACAAAATTTATTTATATCAACATATTCATTTTTTTTATCTACCTGTAATAAACATCGTAGTTTCAAGCACTTTTTCTAATAATTTGAGAATTTGTCGTCGAACAGCAGCAGTCAAATCAATTTTCATCAACATTTTTACATCTTTGAAGACCTGTTACGGAAATAAATTTATTCATTAAAAATAAACATTAGATGAAATATTAATTTACCAATAATGAATTGCCATAACCTGAAAAATCTTTTAGAACATCTGCTGTTGATCGATCTCCGATAGATTGTCGACGAAAATAAAACGTTTCTTTCCATAAATGTAATTGAGTATGAATATCAATCGTAGTTTGAATCAATAAACTTATTATTGATTTGAAGAGTAACGATAAGAGGTGTTGATGGAATTTTGTAGACATCAGAGACAGTACCGTCATTTGCTGTCTCTGTGATTAGTTAAAATGTTGTTGAAAAAACTTTTGAATATGACCTATCTGCCCACATTCAAAACATTTAACATGGTGTTGCTTTTGATCACTACTAAGATTTTCTTGTTGATAATATTGTGATGGTTGACTATGTTATTGTTGATATGAAAACGTACAATTTCTAGTTTGTTGTTGATGATTCTTGACTCGTCGGTTCAATGAATAATTAAATTTTTCAGAATGTGTTTGATAAGGTTGTTGATAATATGTTGGATTAAACTGTTCACGTGGTTGAGATGCAACTACCATTGAATAATCATTTAATTCAAATCTATATGTTGGTTCAGGTAATGGCATAGATCCAATTCGTTTACGATGATGCGTCATCACCTTTTCACTAGATTCCAAATTCTTCGATTGCGTCATAAATTGTTCTGGTGTGTGAACATTCAATGGTAGTAATTTTTCTTTTAATTCTTCACGAAGACCCCCAACTAATTTTATCGTTTTATCAATAGCAGACATTTGTGGATCATATTCTCTACATAATTTGTCTAATGCATAATAATAGTCATGTGTTGATTCATATCAGATCCTTGTTTACGTTGATTTATCTGTTCAGTTAATAAATGTGGATTTTGTGTAAGTTCAGGAGCAAGAAATGCTCTTTTAAATGCTTGACGAAAGACCACCCATGTTCCGTACGGTCTTTGATTATCACGATATCAATCAAATGCAGCGTATTCTATAATTTAATGCCAATACGAGATAAACGATCAGCATCATTAGCATAAAATGCATCAGAAATTATTTCAGCACGATCACACCAATCGCATGAATTATCTTGTGAAGTACCATGAAACGATTTAATACTGTCAAAAGCTCGATTTATTGTATCACCCATAATTAACTTGCTTGCTGATTATCGGTTGTTTGAACAGGTAGTGTTGCTGTCGGAGAATGATGAGATCGAAGGTTGTAATGAGATGCCAGTTCTTGAAAAGAAAAATTTTAAATTAATGTCTTCACCATTAATGTCTTGTCTGATCTTCAGTTTATCAGTTCAATATTTCCAGGTTGTTGATAACGATCTAAAGATCCCGGGTTACGACACCAGTGTTACAGAGGCTCCGCTGTAACTTTAATCAATTCACAAAATAATTAGAAACTTACGTTTCTCTTCAACCAATCAACAACAAATTTCCTAATTTCGATTCCTAATCTGACTAGTAATATTTAACTTTATCGAATCTAATCTCCTTTATTATTATGTTTTTCTCTATTTATACTGTACAATACACACACACAAGTGAGAGAGAGAGAAGAAATAAAGGAAGAAAAGGCATTTGTAGATTTCGACTAGACTATTTTGTGTTTAAAGATGATGGTGCATCATTCTATAAATGCACTTAAATTCTAGTCGAAGAATTGATGCCATTATTTACATCGTCACGCACGGGAGGAAAGGAGATAATAGAGAGATACAAAGAGAGGAAAGCAAGAATGAAAAATAACGGTTAATGTATGTGCATCTCGAGTTGGATTGCACATATAAGAAACACAACACATATAAAGACGAAACAAGAACGTGTAAGAATAGATCAATAACTTGTTAGAGTACTCTCTAAAAGTGCTTTAACCTGAATGGTTATGAGCTTACATGAGGTGATAAATCTATGAAGACTTTCACGAAAAAAAAACACATACAACAAGTAGCTGGGCTGAAGGGTCCATATTGTCCGAATGTGAACTGATTTGATGAGCCATTAGAAGGCTATTTTCATCGTTATCACTGTTGTCACCTCTCGTTTGGTAATTAATTCTTACGCCGATGACACCATCTAAGATTGGATTGCTGTTGTTAAATATCATCTGCCGCATATAATGCTGGAATGGTGTAAGAGTCAATGTTTTTGGAGCTGTTAATGATGTTGGTGGAGTTGGTAAAGATAGTGGTAGTTGAATAGATAACGGCGGTGGTCCCGTATTTAAAATACGAGTTGAAGTTAATCGTAATTGTGTGATTTCGGAATATAGTGAAATCGGTAATGAATGAGTGTTTGCTGTTGGGGTAGATTAATGTTTGATTAACCTCGAATCGCTTCTCTCTCCTAGCGAGCGTTCGGTTGAAAAACGGCTATGGTTTCTTATAGGCCCGGGTTAATAAACTAGTGATCTCTGATTATTTCTATTCAAAGATGACTCATACCTCCAGGACTGAAGAAACCATAGCCTACGTGTCTGCTGTCTCCGTCACTACGAGACACGAAAAATCCATGATGGCTTCCCTTGATGTTTCTCAAGACTGATTGGCCACAAAAATGTCATCTTCTGGAATCCACATAGATTTTCCCGTGCGTTCGGGTGCATAGAGACAAAAAGACCCACCAGGACTGTTATATGAAATGAAGATCCGTCTGTAGATGGTCCCTATGGGACCGTTTAGGGTAAAACTTTCTATTTTGGATCACACTTCCTCTGGAGAGAGAGCTTCGGAAAATGGAATCAGGGCTGCTAAAAAACCACATCATCCTCTTATCTATCATTGGCAGCATTGCCTTGGTTCATGTTTGTTGACATTGAAAATTCAAAGTACACGAATATAGTTTGGTGGTGTTAAGGAACATCATCCTATCTGTTAATCAGACAATTAAGAACGACATGTCACTGTCATACATGCCTATTTATAACTGTAAATTTCTTAAAATGTCCTTGCATTTATCCAATATAATTTGTTAGAAATATCCTTCTATCTATCCAATGCATTTATTATGACAAAAAACTAGAGTTAAATATTCTGATCAAATATGTCCGCCTAACCAACGTATCGAAATGCATGAAAACGTTTCGATGATGAATATGTTTCGATGTTCTATCTATTTCGATAGATGTCCATAGTATCAGATATATAGTATCTAATTTCTTTCCATCCATATTTTGTTATCAATTACATGGTGAGTGTGAAACATTAATTTTTTTAATTCAATAAACGAAATATAAAAATTCAATTTGTGGTTTTGAGGTGAATTGTTTAATGAATTAATAGAGAGTAAATTGTTTTGAATAGGTGAAAGAGACCATTTATGGGGTATGGTGAGCTTTTTATTGAAATTGTTATGAACAATTTCACGAATCAACAATTATGCAACCGCTAAACTGTTTACAAATATGCTTCAAATTCAATTGAATCATGAACCTGATCATAGAATTCATAAGAACAAGAGCTGGCTTAGTTATACATATATACATGAGAGTCGACCCCATTCAATGTGTTGCTTCACTGATATATCATAATTATGGGATGTTACATTAAAGAAGCTATACACAAGGTTTATTAACGATGAGCGTCTGAGCAAATAAAACTTTATACCAAAATCTTTTATAAACCAGCAATAAAGAGTTATTATAGAAAGAAGAGAAATTTTGATTTGACAACTGCACATATTACACATGGCATAATACCAAAAATTCTTATCACACTATGACTTTATTCTTCCAGTAGACGAAACTTCACTTTCAAGTGAACAGATCCTAGAAAATAAAGACAGCATACATAAGTTGGCAAGAGATTTTCGTCTTAAAGCAACACTACTCTATATGAAGATCAAAATAGAAGAATTTGAATTTCAAGAAGAAAGACTTCAGAAACTGCTTGATGATTTTCCACAAGATAGAGAAGAAATAATAACATCAGCACAAACTGTATCGGATATTGATGATGAAGTTTTTACTCAAAAACTGTTAACAAGAATTTCGTTGAACATGGATGGGTACTACCTAATCAGCAGTTGCAAGTCTTCAGAAACTCACACGAGAAAATTCTTACCGATTGCCATAATCGAGACCCGTCTTCTGTTCAATTAAAATAAATTTGATGCTATACAATAGGACATGTTTATTATACTATAGATACATTGATAATCTGTTTATCTTGTCAAACGTACATGTAGATATACGGAAGCGTCTTTTGAAGTACTGGAACAAGCTCGGCACTACAATATAGAATTTTTAGAGAATAGAGAAGGTATATTAGAATCTGAGATTTTTCACAAGCCATTAACTTATATGAACCATATTTTCTCCCTTTCAAAAGCATACACGAGGAGCACATAAAAAAAGAATATTCCTTTTGTAGAGGAATGCAGGATATATAGACCCATTTGCATAAACTTTGGGATGATTGCTTTTCAGATACAGCCATTTGCAACATGAAACCAATTGCCAGTTCCAAAAGATTAATTAATCTTCGTGGATGTCTGGTTAATAAGAAAGTAGATAAATTGACAATAAAAATTAAATTGAAGCATCACTGATTAAGAGTATTTATAACCCTTTTTTTTTTCAAAAGATGAAAGTTGTTTTTTCTTGATAGGCGCTCTACACCTAGTAGCGTAACGAGGAGTTATCTGGTGGTAGGGCGGCGCCCTACCATTTTTAAAAATTCTATCCACCACTATAACTTAGATTTTTTCGGTGACCAAAAACAGATCCTCGATTTCTACTTTCTTAAAAAAGGATAACTCAATCTATCTATACTGCTATATTAAGTGAATGTATGCGAACAATAAAGAGAAGAGATGAAAAATAAATACATGAACAAATAACCGTTATCTCAACAATATTCGCCTGTTTTGTATCCTGAATGGCAAAAGCAGCAATTACTTTTAATTATCAACAACAAGATTTCTTTCAATAGCTAATAAAGGCCAATCACTTAGTGTATCGTCCGACATCCCAGGTCGACTGATCTGATATCGGATTCGATAGGAACCTGGAAATATCCTACAATCCGATACAATTCTATCGGATTCCGGGTCGAGGAATCGATGTCGGATCCTCAGTGTCGGAATCCTATGAACTTCCGATGACATCCAACGGTTTTTCGTTGGAATTAATAGGAATCCGACATCGATTCCTCGATCCGGAATCCAACGATAACTCTGTAAGATCTGACAAGATCCGATAAAATCGTATTGGAATCCAGTCGGATCCGATGGGTTCCGATAGGTGCCTACTGTCGGATTGCTCGACCTGGGATACTAGTGCGTGCACTAGTTTGACTGATTTCATTTACTGAATGCTCNTTCTGTTGTGGTTGAAAACACAGGAATAGTCAAAGCACCGATAGCAAGATATATAATCTTGGAGAATGCTTGATCTAATGGTAAAACTTCAAAAGATAAATCACCTAAATCTTTTGATTTTGATTGTTTGAGCATAGGTTTTAATACTTGAATTTCATTAGACAGCGATACAATATCACACTGTAACACAATTAATATATCTGTTAATTTTCCCACCTCTAAAAATGTTGAGCTACCGGGTGATAGAGATGAGATACCTCGAAGCATTTTCAAATTGTTTTTTGAAAAACGATCGTTCTTTTCTAGGGATATATCAGCTCTCAAATCTAAGAGCTGATAGGATCTACATTGGGATGATGTCTATATCGATATAGGCGTCTCTTATGAGACCTATTCGAACACTTCTTTTGATCCGAACTAAAACTGGACTGTCATATCCCTATTCATTTCAATAAGAATAGAATCAATTACCAGATAGAAATCAAAATCCGTATATTCACTCTCATTATCAATTTCTTCACATTGTCTTATTGTACTTGTAACTGAACAATTTTTAAATCTTGTTGAAATTGTGGTTTTATTAACTATAACACTAAGATCAATATTATTTTCAACACAAAATTCAGTTATTTCGACAAGTAGTCTAGAAAATTCTTCTCTACTTCGAAGTTCATTAATTTGATTAATAGTAGCACTAGTCAAGATATGCGCTTTCCCAAAATCAATCAATTTATTTAGAATAATTATTAAAAGAGGGATGCCCCTCTCGAACAGGCATTTAAAATATATGTAATTGTAACTAACATTAAATTTTAAAAAAAGAAATCTTAGAAATTTTTATATTTTTTTTCCGGATGGTAGGGCAAAGACTGGCGGTGGTAGGGCGGCGCCCTACCATGCCTACCCCTGGTTACGCCACTAGCCCTTAGGCCCCACAGAGCATTCTTTCATCTATATATTTTTAATGATAAGCTAATTTCTTATTGAATTTCTGCATAAGAATAACCAACTACTCTTATTTTATTTTGTATAAGCATTGAAATTATGTAGTATAGTATCACTCATATTTATTCCAATATCTGTTTAACAAAATAACCATTGCTTTCTTGAGTACCCATCTGAGAAAGTTAGTGCGTGTAATATATGTCTGAATCACGTAATGCGTCAGCTTTCTCTATCTCGAATAAGAGTAAAAGGCAAAATGTTGAAGCAACTTTTTATTTTTTCTTTGTTTTATTTCTCTTGTGCTGCTCTTTTCTACAGTAAATATGTTGCCTGATAAGATAATTTAGAATGTGAAAAGGTGAAAATCGTGTTTGTGTTTGTATGTAAGCGTATTCTTTATTTTTATTTGTGACATATTCAGATCGAACACACATACAGCTTTTCCTTTTATACATCGAACATGGCACGACCTGCAGGTGGAGCATCGGAATATGATTTTATCTTCAAGCTAGTTTTGATAGGTGATAGCGCTGTTGGAAAGGTATGATACCATCGATTTGAAATTTTATGTAAATAATAAAATTATCATTTTTTTTTGGTTTTGTTAAGAGTAATCTTTTATTACGATTTACACGAAATGAATTTCGCCTTGATACTCAATCAACCATTGGAGTAGAATTCGCTTATAAACAACTTGTCATTAATGGAAAAAAAATTAAAACTCAAGTTTGGGTATGTATATTAATTAATTGAATTCCTTTTGAATTTCGTCATGTTATCTATCATAGGATACAGCTGGCCAAGAACGCTTTAAAACAGTTATACCACAATTTTATCGCGGCAGTGAAGGTGCTTTAGCAGTATTCGATTTGACGAAGCCTGATTCATTTGAACATATTGCAACTTGGATTGAAGAAGTTCATCGCCATACACCGCCGGATCTTCCAATAGTTCTTGTTGGAAATAAATCTGATTTAACAGATCAACGTAAAGTATCACGTCAACAGGCAACAGCTCTTGCCGAACAACTTAATCTATCATATATGGAAACATCAGCATTGAATGCAACGAATGTTGAACAAGCATTTGCTTTACTTGTTACAAGTATTTATCAAAAGAAAATGCCTAAACAAATGGAATCATCATCAACAACCGCACCGTTATCATCGCAAACGGTACCTGTGGATCATTCCAAAGCGCCTACTATTCCTGTTGAATCTGGAACGATCATATTTGACAAACCAATTCGTCCATCAAATAATGAAAAAGCATCAACATCAAAGAAAGATGGCTGTTGTGTAATTTCATGATAATATTATACCGAATTTTATGCGATAGTTTTTCCCATTAGGAATGAACAAAAGAAATATTTAAATATTATCGTCTTATATTGTATATCAACAATTCTTATCGATAAATCTAACCAAGAATATCTGAATGACTAATAGAAGTTTTATGACGATGTTATTCTAATAGACTTTATTGAATAGAAAAAAAAATTTCATCAGCTTTAGATTGTCTATTTCTTGATTGATTGTGAGAACTAAATAATCATTGACAGATTCTCATACATCATAATCTAAACTATAACGAAAACATACATGAATTATATAAGTTGTTTTTCTTAAGCTATAATGTTTTGGGATAATGAACATAATTAATCAATGTTCATAGTTCATCCTGCACATTGCTTTTCTCATTGATCTTACGTCTTTGCACAGAATTATCAATATATATATACTGTTATTCATAGGCCGTGGAAATCATTTGATTTTAGAAAGGCTTGGCAAAAAAACATTTTTCAGCATAGTAATGATAAGGGAAAAACATTCAAAGGTCATCGTTCACTTTTGCAATAGCAGAAAAAGAATAACAAACGAGTTTACGATATTATAAAAAAAAAGAACCATGTATATTTAGCCTGTGTTTTTTTTCAGAAGTTGTCTTTCAAGAAAACCATAAACCGAGATCCTTCAAAAAAGTCATAGCTTATAAAATAAATTGAGTATCTAAATCATTGAATTTTTTCAAAAGTATCTCAAAAGTAACTTTATTTTTCTAGACGATGTTCTCTACTAAAAACTTTGTCTCGAATTTCCATAATTTTTAAATAATACGAACGGCGAAAATAAACATTTGATTATAAGAAGATTCATGAAATTGTAACAAACGAAGTCGTACTGTTTATCTTTTGAAGTAATATTGAAAAGAAACCGGTATTCTTTGGCATTAGTATGGGTTTCATGTTTCAAAAGAAACACGATTGATGTTGTATGCATACATGCATGATTTGAAAGAAAAATTTCTTTTAAGGATTAACCTTGAAACATACCAACAATTTGTTAACAAATATCGCACTAAAGAAACTTTCAATAGAATCTCCTAAAGTAACAATGAAAGTGTATTACACTAAGAAAAATCATTTTGTTTTTCATAATAGAAAGTTTTCCTTATCCAATTTCTTTCTCGGGAGTGTAGCTATTCTATTGTAACATTGTATAGTATAGAAAAAAAGCACAGCAAAATGATTATACGTAAAAAAAAGGAAACTCGTATTGAAATATCAAAACAAAAAAAAATACTTAAAAAAGAACACGAAAACATTAACTGAGATATTTGTACAAAACAATTTACACGATGCTATGATAACCAGTTAGATTAGGTGTCAATTGTTTAGATGGTGTCAATAACAGACTTGCGCTTGAGTTAGTAATAGTGGAGCCAGCTGGCATAATAGCTGTTTGAATAAGATGAGAAAGAGCCGAAGATGGAGTGGGAATAACAGCGAGACGACGATGACTTGACGGAGATTCAGTAAGCATCATAGTATTAAGAGTATCTCCTCCCGAAAATGGTTGTTTTCTTGGTGTAAATTGTCGATCTTTTATTGAGCGTAGATCATCGCCGTTCGGCGATTTTGAACCATTTGGCCAGTGAACATGTTGTTTCTTAATTGAATTAGTGTGCATGAGTGTTGGAGGAGTTTTGCTATGAGATAGTACAAGTCGATCATCATTACCCGACTCCACATACGGACCATTATACGAACTGAATAATGCATCAAAAAGAAAAAAAAATCAAACATCGTTTAAAAAGAAATTAATTATTTAGATATATATATATATGTACCGTAGGTCCGTCCGTTGGTTGATATGCATCGTCGTGGTACGTAGGAACCGCTTGTCCATTAGTTGTACGCGTGGATTTCTTGCCAAGCTGAAATATTAATAAAATTCAAAAAACAAAGTTAAAAATTGATTTCAAAAATAGAATTAAGTCAAAAATAAATAAATCAATGTGCATACATGAATTCAAAAAAACAATGTGAACATAATTTAAGCACAACTAAACACCTACACCAAATACAAATAAATATTGATCGACAAATAGAAAATTTAAACATGTACGATTCTGTAATCTTTTTTACGTTCTATAAACGCACATACAAATCCCACACTCGTTGTGTCCATGGAGCCGAATTGGATGTTAGTAGTTCATTATGATTAGTACTTTTTTTAAGAGAAGGTGGTGGGTGTCGAGCAGGAATTGTTTTCCAGCAGCTGTGAATGAATTAATTGTTTTTGTGTATCAATACACGTGTAAAAAAGTAAAGAAGAAGCAATCTCGCTGAGATTATCGATGAAATAGGAGCAAGATATAGAAACGACAAGCAGTTGTGTTTATTTAGATTTTATGCAGTAGATAAGAAAGAAAATAAAAATAATTTTTTTCTCTGAGAGTTTGTCTTATTTTGGAAGCGTCCAAAACCAAATGAAAAAAGAAGAAACTTACGAGAACTGCACGGGGAATATAGCTTCGATATCTGCAAAACATAATATTTGATACATTTACTATTGTTTTAATCAACTTCTATGTTTATAGAATTCTTATGGATTCTGGTCATATGATGACCGATGCAAACACTGGGTTAAGATGAAGAAATGATATATTGTATGAACACTTACTGATGTCGTATACAACAAATGGCGATTACAATAATGGGAATGAGAAGAGCACCAACAGTAATTAGAAGCCAGATGGCAATATCACCCGCTATATTTCCTACAAATCTCATAATCATTATATATTACATAAGTAGATTATTTTCTACTTACGCTGATTATATTGAGGAAACATTTTTTATTCATATGATTAACAGCAAAATATAATATACTAAAAGAAGAAAAAAAAGGTGTAAAAAAATCATTTTACGACTTGTCACAAAGCAAAGTCCTTGTTTTGGTTCCTGTTTTTCTTTTGCTTCTTATCTATGTTACTTGAGTAAATAGTATAATACTCTGCATTGTTACTATGAATATATGTATATCAAATCGTAGTGATACAACACACTTTTTCGATCTCTTCGCATACATCGATCATAGAAGAAGAAAAAACGTCGCTGGTTATCACTGTTTCTGTTAGTATTACAAATTTTACTTTCAATCAAACATTTGCGGGGGAAAAATACGGTGTGGTTGACCTGATGCAAGAAGAAAAAAAAGTGGCAACGTACATACGCGTACATCACGTCTCGTCCTGCCTTTCGATTACAATAAATAATGACTAGTTACCTCTTTTACATGCATTTATTCATTCCGCATTTTTTCTTTTTCTTTTTTCTTCTTTTCTTTCCTTGCGAAGAACGTTGAGTTGACGATCATACACAGACATCATCCTATGAAGGAGACGGGAAAGGAGGAAAAAAGAAAAGAAAGAAGACGATGACAGAAGTAGGTGAGTTATTTGACGTTTTAACATCAACAAGAAAGAAATCCAATTCATAGGCTCTCGTATATGCATATGTTTATCTATTGACCTATTTGACATCAACGACCGTAGACACTCTGTTTAGCTTCGTCACCTCATTCATATAAACGCTTTTACTCACATGATTGAGTCCGTATAAATTGATAGAAAGGTCAAGCACATATCTAGAATAAGACATCATAGGATATTGAGATATCTGTGTCATAATCAATCGATCTAATACAATTTGTTGCTAACAAAAAAACGCTAACAGCAATTCTTATATCATCAAAATACAACTAGAAAAATCAAGTATATGAAATCATGCTTCATATAAAAAACTAGCAATTTTATGGTTTTTTTTTACACAGTTATCATTGCCAATCAAAAATGTTAATTTAAAAATTTACCTATCTAAATGGTAATCTTCTTCCATGTTCTAATTGACTACTAGCATTCAAAAAAAAAATATTCTCTGCAATATGTTTTCTGTCTCTACTGTCTGATAAGATGCAATATCTTCGCAATCGTTGGTCAAAACATTATAAAAGTCAGATAACAATCTTATTATACATATGACTACAATCAATCAAAATAAGAGATTAACGAGTATCTTATTCTTTTTTGCAAGAGATATGATTATTATTATTGTGAAAAATGTCCACCTGCCAATCATCTTTAAAATATATAGTTATTCTTGTTGTAGTTTTTTTATTAATATTTTCATTATTTTTACTATAGAATCAAATTTTTACTTTTTTATCGATAGGTTTTATATATTTTGCTGATGGCAATATGATTGAGCTTTTTATTTTTATTAAATTTTCAGAAGAATCTCATGCGTACTAAAGAATCACTATGAACAAAAGCAAAAGCCTTCGAGCGTTTTATTATTTTAAAAGTTGTTTAATCTAATGAATCATTCCGTCGAATAACATGTTCTTTTGTTGAGAGTGATATTTCAATGAATGAAGAGAATATTGTCAACGTATATTTTCTCTCTATTATTTTTTTTTCTAGTTTGCTTTAATTCATTTTCCTATAAGCATCAGTCAAATAAACTACAGCAGTCTGCTGAAAATGATTGAAAATACAGGTGTAATCAAGATGCACCTGCATTGTTTTATCTTAACTATAGAAATGTTCTTTTGTTCTTTGTTTTTATCGAACTGTATACTAAACCACAGTAACATTTTAGAACAATAGGGAAGTTTTAAAATATATCGTTCATTGTATGTACTATGCAGATTAGTTCTTCTTTTCATCGTATACTCATTATTTTTTGTTTTCATTATAGAAAATAACAACAATAGTACTTTGTGTAATCAAACAAATCTACAGCAACTCCAGCTAAAGATTTATTGCATCCCATTCATGAGATATATTTTTATAGATATTGGTATTAAATAAAGTATGATATAATTCAGTAGTTATTTTGGTCGTTACTTGTAAAAGATATAAGTTGACGGCAAGTATTATATCATTATTTCTAAGCTTGTTTAGAATTATGTACATACGTAAAGACAGTTATTATCATATTAGTCAATTTTTTTTTATATGAATTTGTTTTCGAGATGATGTTTCATTATCGTAATACATTTCTTTTATTTATATGAAGCAGAAAGAAAAATTTAGATAGGACTAGCAACAAAAAGTATGAAAGTGACAAAACTTTAGTGCACATTGATGCTAGAAGTAAAATATTTACATTGTCCATGAAGTGAGATTGGAACGATATATGGTTAAGAATGTGAGTTTGTACATGTGAATCTCTATGAGATGTGGATTATGAGTATTGTCGTGGGCGAAAATCAATTAGAAGTGGAACATAGATATCTACTCTTCACGATAAGCGTATTCATTCACATCGATGCTTTCAAGATTCGTTCAGAAGATATTCAACAATGTTTATCATGCCCTATTTGCGATATAATTGTAACCGCTTTCAGTTAAATTCACGTCCTTCAAGCGACGTTTTATCACCGCAGACCATCAAATGACCTTTCTTTCTAAACTACATTTGTTTAAATAAAAAATAAAATCAAACATAATGCTTACACTTCTTCGTCAAGCCGTTATTGGTTTCTTTTTGTCGATCAATGTCAGTCTACTTATCGCATTTGTGTATATTCGTTTTTTTACACATCAATTGAGTTTTTGTACAGTCAGCTTGAGAATATATGAGAATGTAAAATTTTTCTCCAGCAATAAAAGACAGAAATGAATAGTTTATTTGATACAAAATTAAATTCTATGTTTTCTGAAAATATTTCTCGTTAATCAGTCTACGCATATTTTTCTTAGTGAGTGGATGATTCGTTACATAATGCCATATGCAAACGATATTGATACTTTGTTTGTTTCTTGGATATTTCTTACAGGAGAAAGATTGTTATCTCATCGTTTACACAATACACTATTTACGCCATAGATAAATCAAATAAAGCGACAGTGACGAAGTGTAGTGAACATAGTTGTTGATGAAAAGAAAACCGAAAATCCTACCCGCCAAAGTTATTTTCAGGCAATTCAAAAACTGAGTCAAATACAAAAAAAAACATTAAAATACGCATTCTAACACCGTTGAATATTTCTCAGAACAATAAAATACGTAATAGACTAATCAGCCGTACAAGTCGTATATAACAATACGTAGACAATGAAAAATGATGAAGCGGACATACCAAATGATTAATGCCAATTCATCCTTTCACTATTGCTGTTTCTTCTAATCACAAAAAATGTTTTGAATAGTTTATATTATAAAACAATCTATGCATCAGATAGATCTTTTCTTTGAATTATTTTAGAATTCATATATAAAACGTAAGAATTTCGAAATCATTCAATCACAATGAAAACATTAAGAGTGATATCTGTTATTCTGATAAAAAAAAGAATCATGCAGTTCAAAACGAATTAAATAAATGTGTAACGTTACGATCTTCTGCAGATATCTTTCAGTTGTATATAATTTGCTTCCCTGTGTACTTAAAAAGACACTAAAGCAACTGTTTATCACCATGACACAAGCAAATTTTTTATCACCATGACTCGAGCAACTTTTATTTTGTTCATTAAAAGTAACTGGCACAACAAAAAGAGTTTGTATATATATTTTTTTTTCAATTGATTAGATTAACAATTTAAACGTATTGGAATAGTATAACTGACTGTTAGCATACATCAATTGAATCGCACAGACAGAAATGCAACGTAAAACATACTTCAAACATAAATATAGATTAGTAGTAAAAGAATAGCATTAAAAATAAAAATAAATTTTTCCTTCGATATGATTTTTTTTCACATAAATTGAAATAATAAAATTATTAACAACACCCATTATTTGCCGTTGGATTTGTTGGATTTTGTTGAATAGAAATACCAGTTCGTCCATTTACTCCGCTTGTATCCGAAATATTCGGAGTTGATGGAGTTTTTTCGAGCATCCCTAGAAAAAGTGCAAAACGAAATTGAAACTTGCATAAAACGAATCTCTTTCGATAAAATAACTGACTTTGAGTTAAATCACTAAACAGCTCCTCTATTCCTTTGTTTAATTTCGCAGATGTATTATACAATTTAGCATTGACCGCCCTCGCATATTCTTCTGCTGTTTGCATCGATATGTGACGGTCTTTTTCAAGATCCATTTTATTTGCAACAATACATAGTACGACGTCATCGCCTAATACTCGTCTCAATTGTTTGACCCAATCTTTCACCTTAAAACGAACAGAATAAGTTTATTTTCGTTTTCGTTTTAACATTTAAACTATCATACTCGATTAAATGAATCCTCGTCCGTAATATCAAAAACTAATATGGCACCATTTGCTTCACGAAAATATAGAGGCCTACATGGAGAACAATGTTATAGGTATATGAAGTTTTAGAAATAATTAGAATAATACCCGAGTGCTCGATATCGTTCTTGTCCTGCAGTATCCTAAATAACAAAGCAAAATATTTTTCTATCAAAAACCAAGAAGAATTCTATTAAAGAAATATTTACTTACCCAAATTGATAATTCAACACGGCGGCCATCCAAAATTACTTTTTTTGTTCTAAAAGATGCCTAAACAAATATGACAAGTACAATAATTAATATTCAAAATATGAATTCACTTGTTCCGTTTCAATGTGCTTATCGTTAAATAAATCTTCTGTGTATCGTAGGACTATTGATGTCTAATCAAAAAGAAAAGAAGAAAGAAACATGAAGACAACAATGTCTAATTGATATTTTAAATTTATTTTAGTTTACTTTGCCAACACTACCCTCACCAAGTAAAACAACTTTAAAAGTAACACCTCGATTCATTGGAGTTGAATAACAAAATTGCAAAATAAAAATTATTACTCAATGAAAAAATATTTTATCTAAAATAAACATAATATAAATAAATATTTTACATATACTTTCATTTGCAATAGGAAACAGAGCGATTGTGAGCAGAACAAAAAAATCTCTATAGAACTAGTGAGACGACGAAGAACAATCAGAATTGTTTGTACACTGGATTAACGCAAGAAAAAGATTAGTATTATTTTCGTTTTAAAACTCCGTGACTGGTGTCATTGTAAAAATATCATTGAGTAATGCTTCTCTAGTTTCATGTTGAACAGGACTCAGTGATGGACAAGATTCTTGACGAAAATATGAACTATCTAAATTCATTGTACCACGTGGTTGTTCAGTGTAAATTTTACGTGGATACGTGGCATTTTCTATAGTTGATAATAGACGTTGATTGGGACCAGTTGGAAGGCCAAGAATTTTCGCAATCGATGTGGGAATATCACGATGTGTAGATATTTGAATGTAGAGTTTTTCAGCCGATAGAAGACATGTATCCAAATCGAGATTACAGGATAGATCGTTGAAAAACTAAACAAAATAAAAAGAATGCGTCATTGTAAAATAGAGCATCCGATTGAATCACAGGCAATTTACAGAACAAAAACAAAAATTGTTAGAAAAATCTACATATATATATATATATATATAATATTGGATTGACACGCAGATCTATGTTACAGACAGTAGATATAAATTATTTCTACATTGTTTATTATTATGAGTTTTAGTGTTAACTATGACTTTGAAAATTTTGGGTGTGTTAAGACGAGCGAGCGATAAATTCATTGGTGTTATTCTAGTAGTAGTCTATTCTTTGTTTGTTTTTTTAGGAATCAATTTCATAATGTTAATGACATCGAACGTTGTACCTTTGAGTGAGCATGTTGATTTTCGATGATTCGTATAAGAAAATTAGTTTTGTTTTTATTTTAGAAATTTTTATCTTGATCATTATTGGTTGAATAAACTCTCGAATAGTTCGTGTTGTTTTCACTCATTATCAGTATATACAGCATGAGAATTTCTCTATTAGCATAGAAGCGAAACAGCGTATCTAGAACAAACAGATCTTCAAACACACAAAGAAGTAGATAGAATCGTTACAAAACTAAATATCTTCTTCGTTTCTTTGGACTCAAATAGCATCGAAAATTAGCACCAATAAAAATAAAATAAAGAAATAAAATAGAGAAAAAAGTATTGAGCAACAGTTGATAATAAATTTGAGATATTATGTTACTGTTTTTATATGCCGAACATAACAAACAGTATAGATAACTTCCATTATTAAAGTACTGAGATTAATTACAATATTGAATAAAAGTTTTTAATTGAGCAATATATTTATTGTTATTGGATAATATCTTGAACATTGTTTTAAAAGCTCGACTTTTATGTGTCATCTTTAATCGTATCTTTTGAATCTTTATTTATATCCGGAAATATCATAGCCGATATTGATGGTGGCAGACCTTTGGTTTCGTTGCATAGTTTTAAAAGTATAAAAAGACCCTCAGCTTGTTTTAATAACGGTTGCAATGGAACTTTGTAGGAGAGATCATTGATATACTAATATATATATAGACGCAAATTAGTATGCGCAAAAGAACAAAGAGGTAATACAAGAAAAAAAAGGATTTTATGAAGAGAGTAATTGAAAAACGAATGGAATCACTTAACTTTTTCAAAGAAAAGCAAAGGACTTACTTTAAGAATTTCCGTGAAACCAAACTTCGATTCCATAATCACTGTTTTCTGTGAAATTAGTATCGACAGACAAATAAGTAATTCAAAATTATGACATATATGATCTGTCCATATGACCTATGATTTAAATATAAATAAATAATCGATTCGACTAATTAAACTTCCTCACCTCCCATAAATACATAACATCATCAAATGAAAATTCACGTTTAAAACAAATTAACATCCATCGAAAGAAAAAATACATATTGCTGGCATTATTTTCAACTATTGAATTAAAAGAAATATTTCATCAATGTCTTTTATGGCTTTTTCTTATTTACCCAAATATTTTGCAAGTTCAGCATCAATAAATTGAAGAAGTGTATGAAGATTGCTGAGTTGATTTTTAATATGTGATTGATCCAAATGAAAATTATGTTCCATGCGCGACATCAATCCAACAAAACACCAAAATGAATCAACTTCATCTTCCATTGTCACTAATATTGGACTTAATAAATCATTCATACCTTGCACATAACCTAAATCGATCGAATATGAAATATTTGTAAAAAATAGAATAATTTCATTTTATTTACCCAAATCAAAATTGTACATATTGTAAGTCATTAATATATCATGAAGTATACTCAAGTGAACATTATTCTCCCCTGCGAAATAGTCATGTGTTCGATCGGTACGCGCTACGTCTTTGTCTAAAACAAATCGAAATAGTTAAATGAACAATTGGCACCCAAAAAATCCTTTCATCATCAAATCAAAATTATTGATAATAGTTATACAGCAGTTTGATTCAGTAACTGCTGTAGCTACTTTAAAAATAGGTAGACGAGTGTTGTCATTTCACTGTTTTGGTCGAGGTTCACTAACAGTGTATTGAAAATATTATATTCATTGATTCACTAGTATATTGATTTTGTTCGTTAATTCGTTTTACAAAAGTCTTTCATTAAACTATTGCAGATAATCTTTCCTTATCGAAGTAGCGAAAACTTTTCAGCTTTTCCTACATCAATGTAAAGAAAGGATTAAATGATCTGACCTTATTCGTAATACTGCCAATGTTTTTGTATTTAAGTTACAAAACAAATGCATTCTAATATTTCACAAAAGAAAAGAAAAATATATTTGACATACCAATAAGAGATCCTCGATCACGAAATAAAGAATTTCTTTGTTTTTGTTGTTCATTTATTGATTTCCATTGAACTTTCATTGTTAAATATTCTGCCTTTCGCTGTTTAACTATTTCTATACGTTCCTCATATGTTGATGTCCATGGATAATAATTTAATAAAAATCTCCATACGTCACGTCTTAATAAATTTGACTCTAATCCACCGCGAAATATTCGCTCTTTCAATTTGTTCACATCATTTATACGTCCGTCTTTATCAAATGACATTTGCCAGTCTTTTAATGTTAATGGTTGACCACGTGTAATATCAGGTAATTTTTTAAAGTCTACCTAAATATTAAAAAAAAGTATCATTAAGAAAATATTTCGAAAGATTATTTCTTTTTTAACCTTATAAATAACTTCAAAACCATCGTTATTTGATTCTCTAAAATCACTATTGAATGATTCGATCAGAGCACTTATATCAGGTGTAAGTTTTCGATCGAAATTTTCTGTCGTTGGTATCATATCACTTTGACCGAGTAAAGTATCTTTAAGAAAATGTGTTACACGTGAAAAACTTTTAACGGCTGTTCGACGAGACTCATTTCCTTGCTAAAACAAACAAGAAAATTTTTATAGAAAAATATCGACTCCTTGTACATTAACGTACAGATCGTTTCACTGAATCATTTGAATTGTCAAATAAATTAAGTTGATCAAAGACACTTATAGCTTGTGATGAATCTGCTTGTGGAAAATCGTCTTTAACAATATATAAACGTGTATCTTGTGTTGATCTTTATAGGGGAAAACAAAACTTTATTCAAAATAGCTAATAGAAAAATGACCTGTCCGATTTTACTTTTCAAGTGGTAGGCTTTGAGCAAGTTTTTGTAAAAGTTCTTTACTTCCACCATGATTAAAATAAAATGCTGGTAATGTAGTACCATCTTTGAGAATAAATACCATATGTGCAATGCCATGAGCCATATGATGTCGCCGGACACTTCGCAAATCATTTAAATTAAAATGAAGTCGATATTTCAATAGTGGACTAGATGGAACGGCAACAGAATCTAAGTAAAATATTTCAAATGAATCTCTTCATTTTTAAACGAAATATAAAAATAATCAACCTCCATCTTGTTTATCATAAACAACTGAATGACCCCCATTAATCAGTGCCCAATCATCGGTCATTACATCTTCGAGACCTAATGGTACGAAACGAAAAAATTTTCCCCGTTCATGCTCTGAAATTGTTAATGTTCCAGTTATTTCATCAAGTGGTGCAGCACGTGTTTCGTTTTGTGATGATCTTTCTTTAATAATAATATAATTGCGTTCAAATAAGACTGTATCCTTAGCCATACTGATGCTAAAAAATAGAACAAATTATTAGTCTACTAAATAATTGATTCAGTTGGAGTAGCCGCAGTTCAATACAATTTATGCTTAGCTCAAGAAAAAACATAAGACGATCGATAACTAGCGTAACGACCAAATCAACGTATAATCAAAACGTAAACCATGTATGTTTTCTTTTATTTGCGTAAAGCAAAACAATCATACACTGTTAGATTATTTCAGGAAGAAGAGATTCATGAAAAACGAGCGAACGAATGAAGTCATCATCATAACACGTGAGAAGAAATTATCCAATCGTATTTAATGAACAAAAATCTGTGCGACATGAATTTAGAGTTTAACGTCGAATAGCGACCTCATCAAATGTGAACCTCTCATGCATCTTTTACTTCAGCTATGAATTATGACGTTTGAATAATATAGATTTAAGTCAAAAATAAACTTAAAAAGAAAAACAAATTTTCATTATTTTCTTTTATTCAATGTTTATTTTAAATAGTTTCGTTGCTTTTTTTTTGTAATATTTAAACCATTTCCCTGATCGATATTTCATAGAACATTTAATTTAATGAATCTTTTTTTTATTGTTGATTATATCTTTGTTACGGATATGAATATATATTTTTTAATTGAAAAATATATATATTGAAAAATTTCTTCATTATACTATGATTGATTACTATGACTGTACTGACCGTTGAAGAAAGTTCTATCTTTAACATAGATCTGTAGATAGTGTTTTCTCTAGGCTAGGTAATTTGGTATAAATGAATTACTATATGAAATCAGCATGCGAGGGGCAGGAGTATTTCTTAATGTATTCACAAAACTAGTCGCTTTTAATATTTACACGATAACATCAGCATATGCAGTTATGATGATATTAATTTTAATATTGTTTGCTAAACGGTAGCTAGATATCAATAAATGCAAACCTTGAACGACACTTTCTTATATGCTAATTGACGATACACAACGGCGCAGACATCTTCTAGGCAATATTCAATAAGAAAACGATGTGTTTATATGTATGTATGATGTTTCTTCTAATGATTCCATGTTGGGTTTCTGCTAATGAACTTACTGTCGATGAAGGTATACCTCGGTGTTGTTCATAAGTTCATTTTGCATCATATTCTTTGAATAGATATTATAGTTTTAGGCGAAACAGTTTTAAGTCTTACCATTGCTTTTGTATCCATTGCTGCTATTGTTAGTTTAGTTACGATTGCTTATTTCATGTAAGTATTATATTTGTTGAATAGATTAAAAACTATTCATCAAATTGTCTAGATTAAAACGCTTGAAAAAGCAAATCTGTGAACCTCAATATTATATTGAAGAGGCGACTATAACTGAAAAAGATGGTAAAGAATATTATGAAGGAAATAACAATATTGATTCTCAAGTTTTAAACATACATCAAATACAACCAATTCTAAGTGTTTCACATGTTGTTTCATCAATTACACAGGCTTTAACAAATTTTACTCTCGCTCTTATACCATCCCAATGGTTGTTTGGCAAATTTATATGCAACCAAGAAATGTGTGGCAACGAAAAAACAGATTTACCAGTTTAAGATTTTTTTTCTCAATTTCTAAAAGAACTTTTTTTTTCGACAAGTAAAATTTTGTTTTATATCATTTTACGCATTCACTACGCATGATATTCTTATCGCGAAATAAAAAATTTTGTCACCAATTCTCTTGCATTATTCATATGCATAATAATTAGAAGTTTTTAAATACTTTCATGAATTTCAAAAGTAAATATAAATAGATATTAGCAAAAATATTTTAGCTCCATTGCATATTTTTGATATCGACGTTCGTTGCCATGCAATGAATACGGCATGATGTTCATGATTAATCGTTTGACATATTAAGTCAAAGATTTTCTCAATCAAGGTCGAAACCATTAAACATATTCTTCAAACATTACTGTAGTAATACATTTCCCATCGGCAAAAAAAAGAAACAAGGAAATACATTCATCATCAACTAGCATCAGCACGAGATACAACAGAGTGTTAAAGTACATGAATACAATTAAAAAGTTCAAATATTATCAACTTGTCTCATAAGAATCGTTCAAGTTGCAGTCACTATCTTGCTAATTGTTGTTAGTATACATTTATGTTATTTTACTATTGTATATAATCTCTTTCGGACTCCTGTTCCATAATTATTTGCATTTGTTCAGGACTACTAAAATAGCTCATTTTTGTGTACTCAAAAAGTGAGTACACTCTAGAATCGGTCAGTGTGTCCGGCCCTTTATACGATAATTTTCGAAAGGAGAGTCAGATCGTGATGAAAGTTTCTACACAGTTCAGTCTCATCAATGTCTCAGTCGAGTTCGAAGATGAGAAGGATCCGTCAAGAAATGGCTGAGTTATCGAAAAAATTCTCATTATTG
>OENM01000086.1:27156-80873 GCA_900239745.1 Rotaria magnacalcarata
CCGCAAAATTCTCGGTTTTAAACTTACACTCATGATTTTCTTCGAAAACATATGTCAGTTCCACAAAAGTAATTTTATTTAAAAACAATTGGCAAAATGCAATAAAAAAATCTTGTGTTAGGTGTTACACATTAGTTACGAAGAAAGAAAATATGATTCTCTGGTGCCAAGACCTGTGATTAGATCTTCAGTATTGATTGATGAGATCTAACACACAGATTGGCACGATCTTAAGTACCAATATTATTCAATGTCTCTAATTTGATATCCACATATCTCATTATCTAGATTAGAATATAATACATATTATTGATTCTATTTCATGGAGACAGATACAACTCGTCGTATAAAATTCAATGTTCTAATGTTACTTCAACCTCCTTCGATCATGTGTTATCTTGGTTTAATTCATCATATATTGTCCAATCGACTAACGAGACAAGCATTTCACAATAATGGCCCATTGATTCTACTTTTCATTGGTTTAATTACTGTCGCCGGTGATCTCTCGATGGTTCTGAATTTCATACGCTCAGATATTGTTCGTTCAAATATTAATGTCTGTTTTTGTGTTTGGACTTTTTTCGACACGCTTCTCTATGCACTTGTTTGCATATTGATGCTGTGAATATCAATCGAGCGACATATTCTTATTTTTCATCAGCGGCGATTGTTTACTACAAAGTGAAAGCGTCTTTTTGTGCACTATGTTCCATTTACTATCATTTTTGGATAACTTATTTCATTTTATGTATGCGGCGCTTTCATCTATCCATGTGAAAACCATTTCGACTATCATCAAGTATGCTGTGCTGGTTTATGCTTTGCCATTGAAAATCGTGTGTTGGGTCTCTTCGATCAACTTGCTCATACACTCATCCCGTCGATATTCATTGTGATTGTAAATTTACGACTATGGTGTCGCGTTGTTTGGCATAAACATCAGCGCATGAGACGACCGATGCAATGGCGGCAGCATCGTAAAATGATTATACAATTTGTTCCTGTAGCAGTTCTATACATGTCAGGGTATCTCACATATGGATCTCTTCAGTGTTATCAACTGATTAATGGTCCAACAAATATTAGTACGGCTATCCAGAAGCTATACCTTTTCTATTTGTTCTATCTCGTTGGTCTATTGCATCCATTTGCCTGTCTAGTTCGTATGCCTGAAGTCTATTGGAAATGGTTCTGCGCAGGAAAGCGACGTATTCTTCCTATCATTCTTCTCCTGAGGACTAGACCGATCAGAATAGTTCCAATTTTTATATAATTCTTACTATACTGAACATGTTGCAGATATATGCGTATAGGACAAACAATTAAAAATAAGAATCAATCGCTAATTGTTATCAATGATCTTTTGTTTTTGAAATTTTCTCAATCCATTATTTAAACACTTTGTAAATTACGAGAACTTCCTGTAGTTTTGTGATACTTCTCCAATTTATCGTAGATATCTTTTGAAAGTTCTTATGTAAAAATCTGTTCCTATTCTTCAATGTGAATACTTTAATAAATGCAAAGATATTCTGTGATAGCTGATAGGATAGCATTTTCACTCGAAGAGTGTTAGTGTGGATTAGGAAAAGATTTTTATAGATAAGGAACTGTCCTGATCACAAAATGTGCTATTGAAATTCATTATGGGCCGTATCGACTCACGATGTTGGCTGCTGAGAAAAATCAAAATATATTATTTCGGTATGAGTATGAATATCTGTAGACACAGTCTGACTCATTCCCACATCATCACAAGTATAATGCGGTACATCACGAGAAATTAATACGAGTAGAAAAATATCGACCAATAAAAGAGATAACTAGTTGGAATGAATCCTAGAAAGATGCTCCCTGTATAGTTGCTCCCCGGACGTTTGCTCCTCAGAGGCATTTGCTTCCCAGAGACACTTGCTCCCTAACTGTATTTAACAAAAATGCTAATCAGCGCGCGATTCAAATATAAATTTATTTATTTGAGTGTATCGGTGTGAGTGTATCAATGCAAGTATGGACACATGGTTATCGTCTTCACTCACCCACACCCACACACCCACAAATAAATAAATTTATATTTTAATCTCGTGCTGATTAACATTTTTGTTAAATATAGTTAGAGGGCAAGTGTCTCTGGGGAGCAAATGCCCGGAGAGCAAGTATCCAGGGAGCATCTTTCTGAGGAGAATCTTTCTGAGGAGAATTTTGCCGTTTACCAGTTGAAATGCATATCTAAAACTAATATTACCACGAGAAAAGTTATATGAATTGCAAAATTCGATCTGATCTACTGAATAACTTCTATCTGATTCTTGTCGGATGGGAAAAATATTATTATCTTGTTATCAATGGACACAGATATAGAGTTGCCTGTTCGAACAGTTCTTATTCCTGCAGAAAGCTAATAAGAATGCTCTTTTCAACGCTCACCGTTGTAAGAGAGACTCTCAGTAGCTGAAGATCTGTATAGGTCTGCTCATAATACAATACAAGTTGAAAGAATCAATAAATTGAGTTGGAGGCTAGTATATCCTGGGTAATTTCTGAAATGAAATGAGTATATAATCATGACATTGTTATGTGCATATAGTCAGCACTAACAAAAAATTACGAAATATCAATTTTTATTGAATATAATACCTTGATCTTTCTATTTCTCATACAACTAATACACAAGAAAGCTTGATTAGTCTTTTTTTAAGCAAGATACATCATACAGTCAATGATGATGATGAGCAAAAAAAAGAGAAATACGGTAAATATACAGATGGAAAAAAGATTCTATTTTGTTTGTTTGTTTGTAATAATAGTTGTGTTGATTTAATGCAAAACAACATGACCAACAACAACAGTAACAACAACGATGAACAAACAATAGACAGACGCACACAGACATTTAAAAAACGAACACTGAGAAAAAGAGAAAAAATGGAGAATAAAGATAATTAAACGTATAGATTCGTTTAAAAAAGAACTTAGGACATAGAATTGGATATGAGAAAAGAAGTTAGGTAGGTGTTTAGTACTGATAACAACAACAATAAAAAGACGAAGAAGACGAAGAAGAAGAGCAGATACCTATAAGATAACATTGCAAAAAAATAGGAAATGGAAAAAACCCACAACATACGGATACAACCATGCAGAAGAAGAGGTGTAGACAAAAACTGAACAAGAAACTTACACAGCTAGAAAAACAAACGATAATATACGTTTTCTTAATCAATGTGACGAAAAGGAATAATTTAACAAAAACAAATAAATGAACGATGCAAAATACAAGACAAAACACACGAAAAGAAATAATAAAGTGACAAAGAACTCGGGTAGGATATGATTATGTATGTAATATAAATAGGTCGTCTTAGTAGTAGAATATCAAGCAAAAGAAAGAAATCTTGAGTAAACGAAAACCTTCTATTTATTTTTTTTTTGTTTTAAATATTTGGCTTATTTAATACGAATTTGTTTTAGATGCTGTCGGTGAATTTCCATTATGATTATTTGGACTATTACTAGCTGCTACTTGGATTGGATTTGGATTACTGATGTTATTAATATTATTATTAACATTACTTCGAAGTTTTTTCAATTGAACTTTTAGTCGTTTCATACCAATCTGAAAACCGTTCATTTGATTAATAGCAGCTTGAGCTGATGCTGGATTATCGTAACTTACAAAACCTTAACAAAATTAAGATGACTTTAAAAATTAAAGTATAAATTGAAATATTCGTTTTTTACCAAAACATTTACTGCGATTTGTTGTTTTATCAACAAATACTTTAGCCGATACAATGGGTCCATATGGAGCGAAAGCTTGAGCTAGATCTGTGTCACTGTATTCTTGTGGAAGATGGTAGATAAATAAATTAGCACCATCAGGACCTTAAAATAAATCAGATCAATTGTTTAAAGAGAAAAAAAAGAACAGAATTCTCACAAACCTTCAGTATGCTTGCCGGCCACTTGAGTATTTATGTATGTTGGTGGTGGAAAGACATTAAATGAAGCTAGAAAAAAAAACACAATATGTTAGTTTTTTTCCATATAGAAATCGCGCGGATTCGAGCATTTATTTACCTGGTTGTGCAGTCGACGAACTCGTAGTTGGACTAGGATGCATATTAGTTGGTAGAAGACCTTTTATTTTTAGTAATATGAAATTAATGATTATATTCTAGAATTAAACTTATCTACCTCCATTATTAATTTGTGACAAAGTAACAAGATTTTGTAAATTATGATGAGCATCTAAATCATTTTGAAAATTATATCGAATATAATATCGGAATATAAATACCTGCACCACCCCCATTCGACAGTGAACTACTATTGTTCGCATAGAGTGAAGGCATTGTAGGTGGATAAGGTCCATTATTGGGAGTCGTAGCAGATGATGTTAAACCACCACTTGAATTATGATGATTAGTTGGTGGACCATTACCATTATTAGGATTAAGTCCATTACTGTTATATGCACTTGTGCCACACATAAGTGACGATGATTCATTATTATAGGAGCCATTGTTTTGATTAGTGGGAGGTGGGCGAGGTGAATTCATCGTATGCTGTTGTTCTTGAACATTTAGAGATTGATTACTACTGTGTTGAGAACTTAATGCCATATTTGATGATGTGCCAGGCGGTGGCGGGGGTGGTAGAAGAGGCGGTTTATTACCGTTTAAATTCATATTACTCGTAAACATTTGTAGAAGATTGTTTAATGCGGCAAAATTTATAGCTAAAGAACAAAGAACACGAAAGATTAAAAGTCAGTTGAAAACGAAATCAAAAGATTTAATTACAAGTGCCATTGGTATTAAGAAAACCATAATTCTTTAATAATTGTTGAAGAAATACTAAATTGCTGATCTCAGGTAAAAAGTTATAATTATTCATATGTTGAAGATTAGGCTACAAATAAAATTCAATAATCAATCTATTTCATGAAACAATTGTAAATTACCATTGAATTGCCTGGAGGTATATGCTGCATAAGACCATTATTATGAGTTGTATATTGTTGTTGCATTTTTTTTGTTTCTTTATCTTTTGGTGTATCAGCAAATTTAACGACAAGTGGAGAAGAACAACCCTAAATGAATACAATAATTAGAAGAAAAAACTCAAACAAAAATTACATTCACCTCCATAGTTTGAGATTGGTGCATTGACTTGATTGCATTCAAAGCACATTGACGTTTTTGAAAGGTCACAAAAGCACATCCTAAAAAGAAAATTTTATCTTCACTCAAAAAGTCAAGTTTTTATTTTGTTGTTCTAACCTCGACTTTTGCCATTAGCATCGCGTAATACTGTACAATCTTCAATAATTCCATATGATTGAAAAATACCACGAATATTTTGTTCATCTAAATTTTTAGATACCATTCCAACAAATAATTTTCGTTCTAAAATAAGTAAAAAAAAATATTATTTCATCATTGATCTTTTTGATTTTATGTTTACCATTTCGATTTTCTGTATCAGCAGGTTTCATTTGAATTGGATGATGACTACCATTTAAGGTACGTAAATTATGTAGTGCATTTTGGGCATCTAATGCTGATTTCCGAGAATAAAATGTCACAAAACAGCAACCCTTCGATTCACCAGTTTGTTTGTCACGTAAAACATTCAATTGAAAGACAGGACCAAACTGTTCAAACATTTCACGTAGTTCTGATTCATGCATGTTACGTGGAATTTGACCGCAAAACATTTTAATAGTGTCGGGATCCGGTTCATGTTTTTCAATATTTATTGTTGAAATAGTAGTTGACGAAGGTGAAGATGATAATGTTGTTAAGTTTCCTGGAGTATTCATTAGTATTTAGTAAGATTTTGTTGAAAAAAATACATTGATGAACAAGACGAGACGATATTACGAATAAAAGACGTTAACGAATATTGACGAACAACGACGACGACCATCGCAAGGGGACAAGACGACGAACGAGAACGAAGAGACAACTAGAAAAGTAAAGTAAAAAAACCTATTATGCATATTTAATAAATAAATAAATAAATCATTAATCCTATCAAAATGGTTTTTAAAAATACGACAACTAGATAAGAAACAAAAATACAAATGTCTCTGGATTGTTTTTTTCATGCATAAAGATGAATAAAACCCACAACCAACCAAATAGTTTTATGTTTACAATGTTTACAAACCTTGTTATTATATTATACATGCGAGCAAAATACCATTCGATGGATAGAATGCTCGTCGTTAAGAGAAACTTCATAGATGTCGCTACTAGTCGTATCAACAAAATATGTATAGGTTTTTTAATGAAGGTACTTTAAGAGAAGCCCTATTATTCTGCAGACTAAGCCAAGTTTTTTTTTCTTCCTTTTAATTAAATGGATTATTTTATAAATGAAGCTTTTTTCAAAGCTCTTGAAAACTATTACCTTGAGATTGAGTTAATTGTAAAATTATAAACTGTAGTTAGTTGAGCTCCAGTCATGATATAATCTTTATTCAAGTGATATTTTGAAGTGTTCTTTAAAAGCATAACTATAATAATATAAAGATAAGTATTATCAGCTAATTATAATATTATTTTATCGGTTACCAAGTGGAATTATAAAAGAATATTTATATTGTTCATCAAAGAAGAATAAATCTTTATAAATATAAAAATCCTTGCTTGATATGTGTGAGAGCATGATTATGTTAACCCCAGTAAAGTGTCTCGCTTATCGCTCTGCAAATGATTTTGGTGTAGAGAAAAGTCTCCTCAATTTATTTATATCACGAACTGAAAAGTTGTGCAAAAACTTGCTGTTTTTCGTGAGTCCTCATAGTTTATTGAAATAATTTCATTACAACAGTGTGATATTGAAGTAAAGATGACATCCATTCGAATAGAAGCACATTCTGATGTTTATCTTGTAGAAACAAAGACACTAGTAAAACAAGTTAGCCTACAACCCCAAGTACTCAAACATAAATCCATTAATAATTTTTAATGTATAGGTTTCACGAGCAAATAACTGCGCTACTAGTTAGAAATTTTATAACAACTTTTGTTCTCCATTAAATCGGAAACTATGAAATGAATTTTTATTCGTTGAAACCAACTCGCTATATGTTTGAATATAAGATATCATCAGTATAATATCGTCTGCTGGCAAATACATGAAAAGTTCTCCTTTGTAAACATTTTTATTTCAATGAATTTCCAGCCACATGAGCCAAGAACTCCGTACAAATACATAACAACAACAAAAAACAAGGTTCTTGAAAAATTTTAAACAGAAGGAACCAATCAAAAAAGTTATTTGTACAAATAAATTAATGAATGTATACAATAAAAATAAAACTGACAATTATGCACATGTCATGGCTGTAGCATCATCATTATCATCATCATCGTACAAATCACATACGCCTTCAGTATCATCCAACACATTGTGATAATCGTCAGGTTCAGCCATTTCACCTAGTGTAATAAATGGTTCTGTTGATGCTAAAAATAATTTTTATTTATAGAAATTTGAAATTCAAAAAAAGTCGATCTGCAATTATACCTATAGGCGACCCTGATTCATCGAAGGAATTCTATGATACAAAAGCAAACAAAAATTGATTATAAAATAATGAATTTTACAAAACTAACTTGTCGTTGATCATCTGTCGTATTTGATGTTACTGGTGAATTACGATTTAATAATTTTAAATTAACTGGATAATGACGACTTTGAAGATGAAGTTGATGAGATATTTTTTCACCATTCTAAAATCGAACAAATTTCATTTTTGACAAAGTCATTTATTTTTTCTTACTTGTATTTCATTTATTTTCATCAATGTTCCATTTAGTCCTTCGGCTAAAACAATTACATCATCATCCAAAATTTGACATAAATCCTCTCGTGTTAAATACAGCAAGCTAAGATTAAAAAACAATTAATAGCAATAGATTGAGATCTATTATTTCAATGGATTTACTCTTTTAAAGTTATATCATCCAATGTATTTGCGATACTACGTTCAATTAAGCGAATTTTTTCAGTCCAAAATGTCGATTCGTCTTCAAGTTCTTGTAATTGTGCTTGAGCTCGATGAAGACGCTCATATGCTTCAACTGTATTATCACCTGATATAGCACCTCTTGAAAAAAGGAACAGAAAAATTGAAAAAAAGTTCTTCGAACAAGTTCTTTCAACGTACTTCCATCTTATTGTATTTTTCGATTGTTTTTCAATAAGACCAATACCTTCCAGCACATTTGTAATATCATATATTCGTCGTTTTTGTTTTGTAGCGAGTGAATCTGCGACCTAAAATTATACGACAGAGAATCATAGATACATTCATGTTTACAAGAAAGATTGAATGATACCCGTTGTTCTGAATATAAAGAAATGAATTATTAGATAGCTCAATAGATTCGACGTCTATCGATTGTGTTTCTTCTTTAAGTTTACAAGAACTAAACTGATCACCTTATCGGGAGCGTATTAATTTTAAACCTATTTTTAATTTTTTAGATTTATCTCCAAGTCTATAGTAATTAAATGTTCAATTGATTACAAATCTGAGCTTCTCGTATTATAAAGAATAGAGTGTGAATCAAATTCTATCTAGAATTTTGCTTTTTGTGAAAATCTCAGGAATAATAACAACAATGAATTAAGAGCTTTCAATTTAGATGTTAATGCTCGATTTAATAAACATACCTGTTTTAAATCCATAACACCAGTTTTTGATTGTCTCAATAGTGACATAAATCGACGCGTTAATGTTCCAAGGCTTTTCTCTTGGCGCGAATAACCAAATCTTCGTTTTGTTGGTGTGCCTCCAGTCGAACTACTACTAGTGACTGCTGCTGTATTCGAACCTGAATCGTCATCGTCACAATCAGTTATCAGAAATGGGCATGTTGATGAAGTTGCGGTTGTTGGTTTCGATGGAGATGTTCTTTGTGGCAGTTGTTGTTGTTGTTGAGCCATACAGAAATAAAGTCACTGAGATGACAACAACAACAGAGCAAAGGCGATGTAATAAAATTTTTCGCTTAAGGAAAACCCAAACGTTTAAACTATCAGATTTGATCTAATCCGCTTTCTTATCCCAAAAAAACCAATCAAATTCAATCATATTCTAGGGCAGCTATGCATTGTGTTCGATCATTACTCGCGAGGTTCGATGGACGGAAATGATTGGATAACACAATTGTACGAGTGAAGATTAACATCAAGCGACAAAAAATGAAATAACAAACCAAATCACATTTAAGGTGTGACTAAAAAAGAACAGCGATGTCATCGACAGCGATAGTTGTATCAGAAATTGATATCAAACTCGATTGTCTCGGATCGCCAGTGTCACGTAGTGCTCGACCATATTCAAGCATACATAGTGATATTGACACAAAATCTGTAGGTTCAAAATCAGTTGGTTCACGTACTTCAAAATTAACTTATAATGGTAAAGCAACTGAAACTCAATATTAATATGTATTTTATTTTATTTTTATTTCGCTAGAATATCCACAAGTGAGACCAACTAATCCACTCTATGCAAGTACATTCACAATTCGAACGTATTCATCGGCTGTTTCGAATGCATCAAGTACAGCAACAGTTGTAGAGCGTCGAAAAAAATTTGATCCCCAATTACCAAAACGCCCGGAAGACTGGCGTTGGTTCTCTATTCTTTGTATTTTTCTTTTTCCACCAACAGGTAAAATAAAAGTCTTGAGTCAATCGAACTTTTTCTTTAACTTAATTGTTTTTTGTATATAGGTGTTTTCGCATTTGCATTAGCTCGTAAAGCACAATTTAAATGTAAAGATGGTTTTCTTGATGAATCACGTAAATTAAATAAACGAGCTCTGGCTTTATGCGTCGTCAGTGTGATCTGTGGTGTTACTCTTATGCTTGGACTCTTGTTTGGTCTGGATTCGTGGCCACGATCAAACGGTTAGATATTAATCAAAAACAAAATTATGTGTTAATTTCTCTTTTGCAATAATTCTTTTATATTCGGTTATGGGTCATTTTTGTTTTGCTTGTCGTCAGATACATAGATTGCGATCAATTTGGTTTGCTCAAGAATGACGATTGCTTTTTTCTATTGATTTACGCGATACAAATCAGATGCATTTCTTTTTTTTTAACTACAGTCTAATTTTTCTCTTTTGGCAATTGATGTAGCGTGACTTCCGTATATGTCCGTTTGTTTTTATGATCTAGTGTAATGAGGTCAGATCTGAATTTTTCTAAAAATAATAGTTTAATTATTATTTTGGATAGATAGATTAGTGTCTGTTCAGACAGGTTTTAAAGTATAGATATACTAACAAGCACATGAAATATTTTTTTTGTATATCGTTTTTGAAACGAGAAAGTGATGTTACAAGTGTCATTCTTTTTTTCGAATAAATAAATAACTTTGTGCTATGGATGACTATCTACGTTGAATTGAACAGAAGTCATTTATGTCATAAGTTGATGTGAATAAAATTCGATGTAGGATGAAACTGAAGAAGAAAATATAATTACTATTCGAGAAAAATTCCTATTCTGAAAATCTTATGATCCTCCCATATTATACTACAAGTTAGATCGAAAAATACGAAGATATTTGAAGTAACCAGGAGATTATTTGAAGATTCCACGTGTCTAGTGACATCTGATTGATATCCATGCTTGCTGAAGTTGTTGAGAAAAAGAAAAAATCATGCGAGTAAAGGAATTTTTATCATCGTATTTTTGTTTATATGGAGTATTTCGTGTGTAAACTTGTTTCTAAAGAAGAGTCTCACTGTTGTACTTATTGACCTTAGCTTGAACTCCTAAAAATAAATTGCTTTCACAGATTTCAATGTTGACTTCAAACTCGGAAAAAACATTTTCCTACTTCTTTTCGAGGAAATTGTATCTTCACGAGTACGATGCATACTTCAATAGTGCGCAGACATTCAATTATTGTTCTTGTTCCTACATGAATTACCGTAGTTTCCCACTTGTGGTTGTTCACGAGAGCACCCATTTTAATTTTGAGAAGATAAATTTCAACGGATTTGTCAATTGCAGGGTTTTTGCTATTGAAAAATATCATGATTAAAACTAATAATAGAACTTGACATGATTTTATCAAGCACCGTATATTTACTATTGAATTGATCGCATGATTTCTTAAGTAAATCTTAGTGAAATAATAAAACTGGGATAGAGTATCGTCAATGATATTTCGATGTCAACAATCTAGATTATAATGAAGAAATCTTTTGCGTTACGAGATACTTGCAAGTTTACTTCTTTAAATACTCCTTATAATCATATATTCTCGTTGAACTTATGTACTTTGGCTAAATTATATAATAAAAATATCATTTCATTATTTTGTAACTATGATTTTCCTATATGATTTGAAATCATCAAAGATAATTTAGTCGATCTTGTACACTTCAATTTTGTTTTAAGCTATTAAAAAGGATACATATTGATAAAAATGATCATATACGTATGTAGCAGACTGCTGAGTGAAAATAATTCTTCACCAGTAATGCGCAATTGTTTATCTATTTTTCGATTAATTGCATAGACGATGAATCTTACCTCATACATTATCATACAATCGATGAATGTAGACGCTATGTTGTATTATATTGACAAATGGATTTAAAGTTGTCTTTGTCTCATGGCATAACATACATTTACAAAGATTAGAGATAAGATCTATAGCAAAATGCGCTCTCAGTGATATTAGTTAATGATTAGTATTAGTCAACTTTTTATATAAATCTTCTTTAGAAAATAATGAAAAATTGACAATATTGTTGTGTTTTTCTATTACAATACTATGAAGAAGTATGCATAATATATTATTAATATTGATTGATTCTACTATGATAAATTTGGTTAAATTTCAGCTTTTCGTGAAAAACAAAAATATTGCAAAAACTAGATGGTATTCGAGTTTCACTCGACTACGAAATGCGGTGCGAAGCACACGAGCCGAATATTCGAAAGTAGTGAGAATAAGATTTTAAAAATAAATGATCCACTTTAAGATTCATTAGAAGCGATTATTTTTTTTAAATTTCCGTATACNCTGGGAAAGCGGGTCCTGCAGAGAAAATTCACTGAAAAATCGAATATCTCCCTTTAGGCAAGCCATGGGCCGCTAATATTTTAACCCTGTTAGTTGGGCAATGAGACCTTTCATTTGATACCAATATGAGCGGTTTTCGTGACGAATAGTACAAACACCTCCATTGTGAGATCAGATGCGAAGAAATCGACTATTGGCTACTATTGCTAGATGACATCATTACAATAAAAACCTTTCAAAATCATCGTTTTCGAATGATATTTTTAGGCGACCAAAACTTAGTATTGAAAATTTGAAAAAAAAGATGTAACAAGTTTGACCTCGATATTTTCATACCTACTTTGAATGGATTTTCTATCACTTACAGTTCTCTAGATCATCGCGTCACTTAATGAGAATTTTTTGTGCGTACTCGAGTTAGAAAGAAACAAAAAACTATCGATTTTCTTTCAAAATCATCATTTTGTAACCATATTTATTGTACAAGCGAAAATTTTATTTAAAAGCGGAACAAAAGATATATCAAGTTCGATCTTAAAACTCTTACCTAAGTTTTCTTGTGACTCGTGACTCTCCAATTTCGAGATCATCACACAACAAAAATCACTCTTTAGATGCGTACGCGTCAAGTAAAAAAGTAAAAAAAAAACTCGCGCCCGACTACATGAATGCTGTGCTTCGCACCGCATTAAAAATCTAAATATCACCGAAAATTCTCACTCAATATCGTGTTCTGAAAAATAAATGAAAATCTTCTCTATTGTATTACGTCGATAATCTGATCGTGAAATATTTCTTGTAGTGTTCATATTTGTTTTAATCGCTAGATAAAATGTTAAACCTATTTTTTTGTTTAGTGGAAAAAACCATGCGCAGTTTTATTGAGCAAATACTACGATACTATAAAAGTAACAAAGCGATAATATAGAATATAATACAAAACAAACCCGAGTTGGTTCCATCCTAATTACATCTGACAATATTATCCATTTGAAAAAAAATGCATTAACAAAAAAAAGAAGAATTGTCAATAAACATGTATATACACAAAAATAAGAATTCCGATTTATTTTTAGATGGCACCAAATTCAGTTATCAAAACATGATCATTAAATGATGTTGGTTGTTGTTGTTGTTGTTCAGGTAATGGTTGCTGTTGTAGTGAAAGAGGTGAAGAAATGATAGATGGACGTAGACGATGTCGACGCATTGAGCTATGAATATTTTGATTAATATTTTGATTTGGATGTACAAGAAATGATTGTGTTGATGAACATCGACGTTGATTTACTGTAGGCGATGAAACATCATGCAGAGAATGTTGAAGACCTGGAATATGTAATGAAGTTGAAGTCATTTTTGTTTCCTTTTGACTTGATTTTAAGGCGATGGCAATTTGAAATTTATTTTTAAGGCTGCTTTTTTATAGTGAAACTTGGGTTGAAATATTCTACACCAGAATTATTTGACCATCAAGACATCGATTAAATGAAGTTTATATGATCAAATAAAAAATCTGATTTGAGGCGAACATAAAATCTTAGTTGCCATGTGAACTGGTGCAAATCATAGATAATCGAATCTTTACTTTTCCTAATTTCAGATAGGTTCTTATGAACAAATATAATTCTTTAAAATATTTTAATTCGTAGTGTTGCTTTTTTTTAAATAAAATCAATGTGCAAAATTTATTTACATGCATATATCTTTTTCTTACTTGCGCAATTCATATTCTGCATGATTTAGTTTATAAAATATAAAAATAATGAAAGATGGAACAATGAATCTACCTGGTGAATCTCGAATTGGACGGAATGGTGATTGACGATGATTATTTAAAATCTAGAAGAAGAAAAAATAATATTTCATAGTTTCTAAATATCACTAAAATATATTTCAACTTACAAATTCTGCTGTCTTTGATGGTAATGTAGCACGAATTGGACTAGAAATAAAGATGATAAATTTAGTATAATTGCTTGCTTTTAGTTGCTTACGTTGATGACTTGGCCATCGCTGCAGACTCATCAATGACCCGAGTTGGATCTTCTTCTTCTATAAAAAGAAAAAAAACTAAATATTGAATATTTCTGTTTGTCAAAATTGATAAGTACCTTTGGATGATGAATCAGCTAGACTATCTGTCGATTGATGATGTTGATTTGTTTCTATGAGACAGAAGAAGAAGAAAAAAACATGGTGAAAATACTTATTTTTGTTACAAATCTTCTTTATACCTTGCTGTTTCTTTTTTAATAGATCTGAATTAGGCGTTTGATATTGACGTGCAGAGGTTAAACTTGATGAAATAACATCTGGTGCTAGATTAGTCCAACCGATTAAATTAATTCGATCTCAATTCTTTGTCTCTTACTTGTTGATCGTGCATGAGATAATGGTGTACCATTGTTATCAACTGAGGACAATGATGGACTCATTGCGCGTTCAATTGAATCTCCAAGATAAAGTTGTCCATCAGCTGATGATGTACGTTGCCGACGATTAGCCAAACGATCGAGAATATGTCGGGTTTTTCGTGAAACAGATTGAATAAGACCACGAGATCTATTTACAGACATTCAGTGAAAGTTTGCCGCTATAAAGCATGTCAATTAATTAGGAAAGATTTATTTCGTAGGAAACCTTTAACTCATATGTTCAATAATCAAATCTGTCTACAAACAACAGCCCACCCTGCATCCGTTTACACCTAATAGTTGAGATATAGTTTAAATCTTTTCGTCAGCTATTTTTAGTATTAGAAGTTTACAACTTCGAGAACAGACCTCTCATTTTATGGGCAGCTTCTAATTAAATTTCAAGATGTAATGTTTGAAGTTATCATGAAAAGCATCGATCTGCCTAGACATTAGTACTTTCTCGAGACTAACTGTTCTGTACAAGTAAACAATTTAGTGTGTACTCAAAAAGTGAGTACACTACTAAAATCGGTCAGTGTCCGTCCGTTTATTCGATAACTCTTCGCAATTACATTCGATTGAGTTGAAATTTTGTGCACAGAATTGTCTCATCAATATCTACACTGTAAAAAAAAAGGGTTTATGAAAGTGCAACGTGTCGCATACCCTTTTTTCCGTTTTTGAAAAATCTGATAAACCCTTTTTCCAAATCATAAACCTAAAAACCGCGTTTATTAATTTCGTCATATACGGAAAAAAGGGTTTATGATACGTTGCACTTTCATAAACCCTTTTTTTGTAAAATACCCTATCAAAAACGTTTTTTCCGTTTATTATTCTGCAGATATTTTTTACAGTGTAGGTCGAGTTCGAAGATGAGAAGGATCGGTCAAGAAATGGCTGAGTTATCGCAAAAATTGTCATTATTGATCAGACCATCCCTGAGGGGGAGTACAGGGATTTTTCAAAAAAAAAAAACTTTTCTCAGAATTATCCGCAACATATATAAATCGACTCAGTTTTTAACGCAGACTCCGAATCTGATACTAGTTTTGAACTAAATCGTAACTTTCAAACGAAACATCGCCTGAAAACGATCTCAAAATGCACAAAAACTGCATCCAGAAACCAAAGTGCCTAGTTTCTCATGATAATTTTGGTGCTCAGACATTCTAGAATGACTCATATGTCCCATGCACTTTTTTTGCAGTACACATAACTCTCGGATGAAATTCGAAGTTTTCACATTTATTTTCTAACTAAAGTTGAACTAAAGAAATCGTTGTTGAATTCATAGTGTCAATGCATCTGCACTGGTGAGTTTTTGCTAATGATCAGAATTTATTACCATGTACAACTATGAACTCAATGTTGTAGAGTATTATTTAAACGAGAACAACTACTAACGTCTACACACATTTCTACATTACTTCATAATGAGAATGATATTTTAATTTTTTTTCCCTTTGTCCTATAATATACTTGAATGAATGCTTACCGGCGTGGTTTATGGATAGGCATATTTTTATATTGTTCCATAATTTTCATTTCAAGCAGTTCCTTTTGTCTCATTAATGAATGAAGTTGTTCTCTAAAACACAAAAATACCAATGAAAAAAAATCTTTCTTAATCAAACCAATGAAATTTTTTCAATACTTACAAATAACCTCGAGCTTCTTCATGAAATAAATCTTTATTACTTAATGCTTGTGTAAGAACATTCTGATTTTGTAGTACAAGATTATGTAATTGTTCAATTAATTGACTTTTTTCTTCTTCGGCTCGTTCACTTTGTTGTTCGAGAAACTTTAAATAGAAAATAAAATCTTTTTAAACAGAAAACAATTATTTAAGAAAACAAACTTCATATCTCATTATTAAATTTGTATATTCAGCATTAATACTTGTATATTTCATTTGTATTGTAGTTAAATCACTTCTTGATTTGCTCAACTCTAATTTAATTTCATCTAATTGCTGTTTTAGATTTTGATTCATATTCATTGTATCTTGTAAATCATCTGTTCGTGATTGATATTGTTGTTGTAATAATACATACTGTTCATCAAGAGGCTTTTGATCAGCTAATTTTGATTCATACTGATGAAGTTGTTTTAATAAATAACTAATACGATTTAGTAGATTTTGTTTTTCTTTCACAATTGTATCTAATTCAATTTGTAAATATTTACATTCTTTTGTTAACATTCGATTTGTTGTACGTTGATCAGTCAATTGATTTATTGTTGTATCGAATTCATTTTCAAGTTTCGCATAAAGTTTTTGTAATTGATCATGATCATTAATTAATTGATCATTTGTTTGTTGAAAATGTTGACATGAATTCAATGACATCGTACGATCATTTTCAAGTTGTTCATTTAATTGACGTTGCTTGAGATTTTCAGTTTGCAATGTTTCAATACGTAATGTTGCTTGTTGCAGGTCAGATTGTAAACGAGATTTGTCTGATTGTAAATCTTGTATATGATGATTAAGAGTTTCTATGGTTTCTTTTAATGAACGTTGAATAGATGCGTGAACTTTATCGGATTTCAAAGCCAAATCCTGTAAAATAATAACATTTGAAGATTCAAAGTGTTTTATATCGGAAGAAAAACAATTCTTACCAAACGTAGTTGCATATCAGCCATTTCATAGTTTTTTCTAAACATCACAAAAGTAAGATTTCGTTAATATCGAAAGCGTTTTCTTACTTCTTTTCTTCGCTATCACTTATTTCTTGTGAAGCATCAGTGTGACATCTTTGCTGTAGTTCTTCTCGTAATTGGGCTTCTTGTCTCAAATCATTTCTTAGTTTTTCAATCATGGTTTCGTTATTCGAAAGTGTTTTTTTCAAGTGATCACTTTCGTCTTGTTTTCTTTTTAATTTAATTTGTATTTGTCTTGTTAAATCACAAGCATCGTTTAATTTCTTGGTTAATTGCTCGAATTGTTCTTCATTGTAACGTTGTTTTATAAGTAAATAATCATTTTTTAATTGTCGATTCGTTTCTTCTTCATTCAAAAGACATTCATTTAATCGTTTTATTTGCTTTTTTAAATCCATATTTTCTTTTTCCAGTTGTTCATATTGAAGATTTTTATCAATAAATTCTTTTTCAAGTTGATTCGCATGCGCTATTTGTCGACTGTAACATTCATTATTATGTTTTAATTCAAGATAATTATGTTCAAGAGTTTCATAATGTTTTAAATTTTTTTCATACATTTCACAACGTTTTTCAACTGTTAAATGTTCACGTGCTAATTGATCGTATTTCAATTGAAGATTGATAATACGTTCGTTTAATGAACATTCGCGTTCTTTAACTATTGTTAAATGATCATGTTCGATCTAGATAAGCGTTAAAAATTGTTCAAGAAAATCTCAATGAATGATTTCACATGTCGAACTGTCAAATCACTTTTTTTAAAAAAACAAAAAAACTTTACGGGTGCTGAAATAGATCGAATCCTCATTGAAAGGATTGCATGGATGAAATATGAGATGCGAAATCGGTGATTGAATCATTTTAATTAAAAACACGTGCTTTGAATTTCGCTTTAAATTCTTTCATTAGCAAATGAAAAGTTTGTTTTGAGAATTGGTTTGATATATGATAGGGATACGTAAATCAACACTAATGATATATTTAGCATATTTTTAAAATCAAAATCTCAGCATTAGTTCTAAAGTAGTGTACCATGAGATTATATTTCCTCTTATATATATATATATAATTTGTTAGTAAAAAATACTCCTGCATTTAATCCACCTTCAGCGTGAAGTAAAATAGTACGATTTCGATTGCAACTACTTGCTATGCTGAATATCTTTAATGTTAGATCATATTTCATTTTTGACCTATACCCTGCTGTTCTTCTCTTCTCGAATGTCTAGCCGTCTATATATTTAGTTGTACAAAAGGTAATGATGATGTTACAACAAACGACATGCAGAAAAACGTTGATCATATTTTTAATTAATTAACGTTCTGCACAATTAACCTCGATCGTATTCACTAATCGAACGTTTATGTTCTTGTCAGGCTTCAACAAGCGGATTGCAGTATTTTATAAAATCACATAGAACTAAGATCTCGCGTGAGGTCAGACCCGGCGTATAAGAAAAAACTTGAGACAAAACGATAACAATAAAAAACAAATATTTGACTTACTTGTAATTGACTGATTTGTTGCATTAGTTCACCAATTCTGTCTTGGAATCGTTTATTTTCTTGTTCAATATCTTGAAATTTCGCTGTCGTTTCCATTTGTTCACGTTGTTGAATACTATTCAATGTTAACTTTAGATGTTTGTTATTCGCTTCTAATTCCGAACGTGTTTTTTCGAAATCAATCCTATTGTCTTGTAGTTGATTTTGTACAGCTAATTTTTCCTTGGCTAATTGATCATTTTTTATTTCTAAACATTTAACATTATTTAAATATTCATTTATTTGTTCATTTAATAATTGTATATGAATATTTTGTTTTTCTTCATCAATACGTTTCATATGCATATCAATATCATAACGTTCTTTCAATGCGGTTAATTGATCACTTAATTGTTTATTATCAATATCATATTTTAGTAGACGATTTTTAATTGTTTGTTGAATTTGAAATGATATTGACAATGAACGTGATTCATCAAAATCTTGACGAGATTTAACATGATGTAATTCATTACTTAACGAATCAACTGTATGTGTAGTTGAATGTAAATCTAATTCAAGGCGAACTTTATCTTCAAGTAGATTGGAAAGTTTTTCTTGTATCATATCACGTTCATGGGTTATAGTCTCAATATCGTGTTTAAATTTTTTAATTTCCGTTTCACTTTGAAGCATTTCATTTATACGATATCGATATTCTGAATAAAGTAAAGAGAAAAAGATTTTTAGTATTATATTTAGTCAAAGAACTTTCATAGGTCATTAATCGTTCGTTCGCAGAAGGTGCAATTTAACATAGAGACAAACAATAATCATTAATATGATAGGAGTTACTATGTCCTGTAAATAGTAATGCTTTGTATGGCTGACTAAAATAGAACACTTTGACCTTATCATTCCAAGGGAGACATTTTAGTATTCCCAAGTCAAAAAATCATTGCCAAAATTTCCCTAAACACACGTCAGTACAAACATACAAATTTACGCCTAAGAAAATTTTCACGTATCAGTTTATCAGAAATAAAATTCAACTTTAATTGTTTGGCACATTCCAAGACCGCATTAAGTAGGCAAGGTAATGAATTAGTGTTGCCTTTTATCTTTCAAGCCCTCGATTTTAAGTATTTTGATAATTGTAAACACGTAACTACACAGGGTTGTTTAGTATATAGTTTTCAAGACTAGATTTTTATATTCAACTCTTATAATTATGTGTAGATACGTACAACTGATAAGAAATTATTTTGCATCTCAAAAGCACTATTGCAATCCTTCATGTCTAGTCCTGTAAATAACTGTCAAACTTTTGAGAATTGTTTACCTTCAATTTGCTGTTCAAGATGTGAACGAGCTTGAGTAAGAAGTTGATCTGAAAAGATTTCATGTATTTTAATTTAATGTATGAATATATATTCTTACTTTCATTTTGTAATTCTTCAAATTGATTTTTTAATGTATCGAAATCATGAAAACGTTCTTTATATCTTTCGATTTCTTGTTGATATTTTTCCATTTTACCTAATTTCTCATTCAGCGTATCGATTTCATCACGATAGAGTCTTGTCAAACGAGTACTCTGACTTAACTCAATATTTTCACTTTTAACACGATTTAATTCTGTTTGTAAAAATTCAAATTCTTCACGCATTGTTTCAATCGTATCCATTTTATCATCTCTGTACAACAAAAGAAACAGACGTTTGTCTTTCTTTCTACTAATTAAAGAAAACACACTGAAGGACTTACAAATCCGATTTCATCTGACGCATTTTTGTTTTATATTCCGTTATTTCAATACCAGGATTTTTCGTTTCAAGATCATTTAAAAACGTATTCAATGATGTTTGACTTGGTGTTGAATGTAAATTAGTTCCACCACCATTGCTGTTACTACCACATCCAATATTTAATAGATTCGATGAACTCGATTGATATAATTCGAGTTTTTGTTTTAACGTCTGCTTATCTTGTTCTAATTCAAGAATTTCTTCAAAATAATGATCACGTTCACTGATTAAGTTCATTAAATTAATAAACAAACATTTAAGTTGTTTATTGTTATCTGTATTAAAATAATCATTAAAAAAATATTCTTGTGGTTGAAGAATTGTATTGATTTCATTTGTTAATTCTTCTATATGTGGCATAAGAGATTGTTGAATCGATTCATTTAATCTAGTTAAATGTTGAATATGAATATCTTTTCGGTCACCACCAGATACTGAACAGGCAAATAAAAGTAACAATAAACGTTCGATTTCATCGAACGAATACTCTAAATAAATAAAAACAATACATAAGAAATCTTTGATATTGTTTGTATTCTAGAGTAGTGATACTAATCCGTTCGACTTATACGATGATCATAGATTAAATCTCTAACGATTTGTATTGAATTTTTATCTGTTAATCGTAGGTTAAATCCTATCGTTAACTTCTACCTGTCAATCGTTCTCTATTGTTTGTTTTTACAAATGATCGAATGTGAAATAAAGTTATCATCAAAACATATCATAACTTGAAAAAAATTAACAAAATAGTTTTTTGCCTTCTATTGAATATGGATGACAGGATAAATATGGTTCATCATATATAGTATAGTGTATGAAGTATGTTGTTCTTGTTATCTTTATAAGCCAGCAGCAAGTTTTATACTATTTACATAATCCTATCATAGATAGGTCGTGTACTGTATTATATACAATACGATGATTGACTATACTCATCACGTCTGTTAGTGTTGAACGATAGTTTCCGCAAGTCGGCTTTTGTTCATTGTAAGTGATGAACACGTACAAAAAACAAGTTTATTATTTCGTTCAGAATAGACATAAATAATAGTGTCTCAGTTCTTTATCTTTCTATCTTTTGCGCCTCGTCCATTGTTCTTATCGTTGTAATCTAAGTCGTGTCTGCTATAAATTAATAATGTATGTGCATATGTACATAGACTCTTTTCTTGTGTTGTTTGAACCTTCATTTAAATTCTGTCATATTTATCTATGTATTCACAAGTCAACGATAATATTCTCTTCATGAACAACACCATAGTAACACAAATCAGTCATGTACCAATAAAATAAAACATTTATAGCCCGACACTTTAACCAATAAAATTTTGTATTTACTCGAGAGTCAATAATGAAAAGCAAAAGACCGTTCCTGTCATCGAAAATTTCTATTCTTAAATTAGATATTTATACGATGACATTAGAGAGTTTATTATGCACGAAAAATCGTGTGTATATAAAAAAAAATCGAATTGAATAGCCTTCTGACAACGTGCACAATGCCTTTGATATAATCGAGCCCACTTATATGTTGGTATATAGACGAATTTTCTATTGCTTCCATTGACTCAAGCTGTGCTTCTTAAACATTTTCGAAATTGATTATATAGTATGAATGTCAGTAGGCGATATCGATTATTGCTCTGAATAAAATGTAAGAATATTGATTTATCACATCTTTTTTCGGCTATTGACCTTATCTACTAACTAGTTCTTATCCAGTTTCATCAAGAACGCATGCATATCATATTGATGATTAAGAGATCTACGAAAAAAAAAAGAAAAGAATCATTCGATATGGATATCAAATTTGCTTTAATGACTTCCGCTAAATTGAATTTCATACATGACAAGAGAAAAAAGAAACATTTTCTTGTTGTCATGTACTAAGCACGGCGGATGCCTTATGAACTAAATATCCTATCAAATATTGATATGAACTGTTGCTTAACCAAACTATTTTGTCTATAAATATTTATATTCATAGACTTTTAAGATTTCAACATAATCAAACTTTATCGATATCGGTAATCATCAATGAAACCTTTCAAATATTGACTATATATTCAAATTTATCTTAAAAAATCACAAACAAGAAGAAAATAATTTACAAGAACTAACCTGCATACGGTTCATGAGCAATCACGTAAATATTAGGCAATTTAGCCACAATTATATAGCGCAGTACATCCTTAGAAAAGCAAAGCATTTAACACGAAACATAGCGAAACAAAAAGAAAATTCGAGCACAAATCTTACTTGTACGAATGATCGAATACTTCGTAAAATAAAATCTAAATTAACTAATCGACTACTTGTATCAGTTGCTTCATTTGGTAAACGGGAGTTTCGCGAACGTGGATCACTATTTAATATAAGAGAAAAAAAAAGAAAGAAGAAAAAACATGCATATCTTTTTCGTTTTCTCACTTACATTGAACGAATAATAGCATGAAAGCATGTACTATTAATTAATTGTTCATATGATAATTTATTCTCGGCATCAAAAAAGCTCTCGGCCCAAATAATTAATGGATGTTTTAAAAATTCATTTATATCACGTGTAACAACCGAAATAGCATTCATATCCCACAACAACAACAATAATACTCAAAGTGTTCTCTGTCTCTCCTTTGACCGATCGGACAAGTTTTATTTAAGCGCTACTATCGTTGTCGAAATCGCGAACGGATGTGGCGGCAAGTTTTATTGAACATGCGAAGAAAAGAAAAGAAAAGAAAGTAAGGGAAACTATGAGTAATAGTTAATGATCTATCTACTTTTTTGTTCTTTTTCTTTTTTTTTCTTCGGTTTTTCTTCTTGCTCTTGTCGGCAAGGTTATCTTTTGTATAGAATGCATATTAGTCTCTATGACAAAACGTGTATGCAACAATTGACATATGGACATATCACAAGAACAATGGTATTTTTCAACAATATACAGAAAAGCATCCGTGTAATCCTTGTTAAACAACTAGTTACACAGAATATTAATGGCACATACAATGACAAAAGATTATTTGCCATGTCAATTGAGTAAGTTAAATGTGAAGGATGCATTTTAGGCAAGCTGATAAGATTATAAATTAAAAGTAACGACTCGCGATTGCGATAATAAAAAATGTCATTGTATAAAGATTACCTACGATTATGTTTCTTCTTTCTTTTAAATGATTATTCCAGCCTCGAATAATATCCAAAATGATTCAGAATCGAAAGATGCAACAAAAGTCTATAAAGTTTATCCAAGACGTTTTGCAATATTAGCTATTTTTTGTCTATGCTCGTTATCCAGTGGTTTTCAATGGATTCAATATGTTATTATTCAAAATATAATTGTTCGATATTATAATGAAAGTTTACCCGACAGTTTTGAAGCTAAAAATAATGCTGTTACTTGGACGAGTCTTAGTTACATGGTAATTTAATGAATATTTTGTAGTAAAGTATATATATATATCATTGCTTAACAAGGTTACTTATATTCCTTTAATGTTTCCTGCAATGTGGTTATTGGATCGTTATGGATTGAAAATAACATGTTCAACCGGAGCTTTTCTTAATGGTGTAGGTGCAATAATAAAATGTTTTAGTGTTGCTAGAGATCGTTGGTGGGTCGCATTTAGTGGACAACTGGTTTGTGCTTGTGCACAATCGTTTACATTAGGTAAACAATTGTTCTTTTTTAAAGAACTAAATAAATCATGAATATGAAAAATGATTTTCTTTATTATTCAGGAATTCCATCATATTTAGCGGCTAGCTGGTTTGATAGTCGCAGTGTTTCAACAGTGACAGCCATTGCCGTTTTTGGAAATCAAGCAAGTAAAATAGATGATTGATTGGTAGAATTGTTTTTCTCTGTTGGAACGCTATAGGTTGGCATTGCACTTGGATTTTTGGTACCATCTAGGTTGATACCTGATGTCGAAGATCTTGATCTAATTGGATATCGGCTAAGAATACTTTATTATATTGTAGCTTTTGTTTGCATTGCTTGTTTTGTTGCAATGATTATTGGTAAGTAAAATATGTCTATTGCGAGTGTGATTTATTGCGTCAATGTTATTCTTCTGTTTTTAAAGTCTTTCGACGTCTCCCTCCAACACCTCCTTCAAAAGCACAAGAGCTAGCTCTTCAAAATACGGAACAAAATTATGGTCAAACGTTGAAACGTTTACTAATTAATCGATGGTTTCTTCTATTGTTATTTTCTTATGGTTTGTATTTTTCGTCGATAATATTTTTTTTTTTCAATATTATCTTAAGTCGATATTCTATTCTATTTTAGGTCTCAATACTGGTACTTTCTATTCGATATCAACACTTTTAAATCCTATCTATATGTGGTATTTCGATGTAAGTCAATCTAAATGAAGGAAAGAAAAACATAAAATTTTATTTTGTTCTATTAGAAAAAGACTGCTCAAGCTAGTCAATACGCCGGTACTATTGGTATGCTATTAGTTATCGGTGGTATTTTTGGTAGTCTTCTTGGTGGCTATATTTTGGATAAATCAAAAGCATACAAGTGTGAAGAAATAATGATTTAATCAATTCAAATTTTAACGCTTCTCTCTTTTTTTTACATTAGAAAAGTAACTTTCGGCGTTTACGTTCTTTCATGTTTATCAATGGTTCTGTTTGTCTCAACTATAAGTCTTCATGAATATGTAGCTTTTGTTACAATGATTATTGTTGGGTAAGAATTCGCATGTTCACTCAAATTCTATATAAATAAGAGATTAAGATTGCATGATAGTCTCTTTCAAGTATTTGCATCTTACATTTGATTTGATAAGAATAGGTGGAGATCTATTTAAGGCAAGCTTAGATACACTAATGTTTGAATAAATAGTAATCTAAACAGTTACATTATATTGAAGACATCTCTCGTAATGATAAAAGTTACACTAGCGTGTATGTGTGTATAAAACAAAACAAAAAAAAAGATCGGCTTTTGTCTCCATGGAATTAAGTCACGAAGAAGTTGACGGTAATCAACAATAAATGAGAATAATAAGGCTTAACATAAAGTAATAATCCGGACGCTGTGAAACATTGAATGTTGTTTCTTAAGAAATTTTGATTAAAAATAGAAGTAATTATCAAGTCTTTAGATTTAACCTGTGATCCGATCAATATAATTGCTGTCATGACTTTCTGACTTTCACTATCGTGTTAGTTTATTTATGAACTAAATTTAACGTTTTAATCGATATAAACACGATGAGATTCTTTTGTCTGATCGGAAATTATAAAATAAAGTTTTCAAATAATTATTTCCTTGATAGAAATTTAACAAAAGAATAATCCTTTTATTTCATATATTATATTGCATATCAAGATGTCATAAACCAGGCATATACTTAAGCTTGATTCTTCACTTCACGTATATGACATCTTCATAATACTTTAAATGTCCGATTCCGGTTGATTATTTGAATGAGACACAATCGATTTTTTTAATTGCTAGTTTCACTTCTATTTCCTTTCATGATCAAATATCTTCGAGACTATTGAACAATCGTCTAGAGTCTTCTATTATTATGTGAGTCAACACTAAGCTGACTGATTATTTTGTTCTAGGTTTTTTATGACCGGTTATTTACCTGTTGGCTTTGAATATGGTGTTGAAATCACCTATCCAGAAAATGAAGCTATTTCAAGCAGTTTACTGAACGTTAGCGCACAGGTAAATAAGTGAAAACAAAAGTAAATCCAGAAAATTTTCTAAGTATGAATATTTTCAGATATTTGGCTTGTGTATAACACAATTGCAAGAATTTTTAATATTTAAACAAGCAAAAATTTTGGAATCGAATATAATGCTATGCGTTGTATTGGTAGTTGGTGCAATAATTACGCTACTTATTCGTTCGCCTTTACGACGACAAAATGCTCAACATAGTACTCATCGTGTGTTTGAAACTAATAATTCATTTGTTGTGTCAAATACAAATTCAACAGCTACAGCATGAAAATAAACAATTACGAATTTTATTCATAAAATTTTCTTTATATTTTAATAAATTATCGTGTTTTTTTTTCGGTGCTCTTGGGATGTTGAAATTTAGAATGAAAAATGAATAAATATTTGCATGATTCATTTGGATTTATTTGCTATTGGGTTGTAACAAAGTTAATTCTATAATCGATCATTTTGTTTGAGATTTCCATATTTCTTTCATTAGAAGCAAATCATATGCTGTTAGCTGTAGAGAACAGAATAAATACCAATGAGAATATTCTATCCATTGTTATTTGTCTATTGAATGGTTGACTCAATAGGTGAACAAATTGCTTTTTTTTAATGTCAGAGATATGAAATAGTATTTATTATAACGAAGCACGATGATCGACTGATAGGTCATGAGCACAACGTAATGATACAATCGTTCTACAGTAGAACATCTGTCTTGTAGATGACAACAACATCGCGACCTTTAAAAGGCATTCATAATACTTAGAAGGAAAACAAAGTTGACGCGTGGTTTCTTGTCCAATGAGAAAAGTTTTATTGAAAAATCTGCTTTCATTTAATAGCGTTGGTTAGATAGAGTTGTCAATCATAAGATAAAAATGTTAATATCATTATTTGTCTTTCTATTTTTCAAGTTATACATTGACGTAAATTGAACTTAACAAAAAAACTTCAATTTGTTTTGCTTGCATAGTTATGTTCTTACTGTGATGTCATCATGTTCTTTAAAATGACAGTAGTTGCATCATGTATGAAGTGGACATATTTATTGTTCGTAAGTGGCAACTGATGAACGATAGTAAGAGGCCACAAAGATACTTTTAGGTTTCTTCATCATGGGCAGGTTATAACAACAAAACCAACTGCAAAGATTTACTATTCGTCTTAGAGAATAGAGAGGTAGTTACATCAGAGAAAAACATTAAAAAAAAAAGAAAACATCTTTGCCGTTGTTCATCTTATCGGACACATAAAAGTAGCTGATAGTTACAAAATACTTGTTTGAAATTCATAACAATGTAATGGAATATGAAGAAACAAAACAAAAACGATCTCTTTTATATATTTATTATGTATTATCATAATTATAAAAGAATAGATTTCTCTTGTTTATATGGAAATTACTAAGCAATAAATTATTGCTATTGTTTATTTTCTATCCAAAATAGTGCATAGTTATTGAACTGAAATAAAATTATGAACTAATATTTAAAAAACCAGAATAACACTAGATCTTGTTTATTTTTAAAAGTATCAAAATTTTATTCGTCTATGGTTCTCAGACTAATCTGTGATGAATGATGATCTGATTTTTCACTATTTAAATCTCCAAGATCGTCATTATCATCAAGGAAACTGCTTCCGTTATCATGTTTTTCTTCTTGCTTTAATTTGTTTTGTTGTTGCCCTTGAATTGGTGATTGACGAACTAAGACCGGTGAAGTTGATTTTCTGGATCCTTTGTGAGAATTGTTTTTAATTTTTTTTTCATGACGACGATGTGATTTGTGACTACGTTTTTTAGGCGATGCTGGTGGATATGGTTTTGATGATAAGAAAGATTCATTTGATAACAAATGCTGATTATGTTGATAATTACTTGATTCTGTTGACGATAATAGAGATGAGACGATTGAAGAATTATAATGTTTACGTAAACGCTTTTTTTCACGTTCTTGTTGACATATGGCACAGTCGTATTCCGATACTGATGAATTTGAACCTTTCGAATGTCGTCGTTTAAGAAATGATACGTGATTACCAACTGAGTAAGGTGTTGATTTGTCATTTTCATTTGTATATGATAATCGTTTTGGCTTTTTATAACCTAATAAAGGTGGCATTACCTCTGGTTCGGGATTTTTCGGTATCCAACCAGAATCAAATATAACATGTCCACTTAATATAGGAGGTAAAATTGGATCACTACGAGGCTGAGATCTAGTAAAATTCGATAAACCAGGTATTGTTGGTAGCTGACGACGAATACGTTTCGATAGACTATTACGAGTGCCATTGTGTTTCTGCCCATATTTGAGTTTACTTGGCGTCACCCCTAAACGTTCACTAGTAATTTGGCCAGAATTTGAAAGACTTGACGTAATTTGTTGGCCTATTAAAAGTTGTGATTGATCTGTTGCATTGTAAACTGGTAATGTGCCTTTCATTGGTTGACTATCGTTGAAGTTAGATGTAGACATATCTTGATTGGATGCCATCACTGCAGGTGGACTAAAATTAGTATTTGTAAAAGCATCTTGTGATGTCCAAAGTGGAGCTGCGGTTCTACAGGGGAATGTTTGATTATAGTCAGCTACAATAGGAGGTGCAACATAGGTTACAGGCTGTGGAACTGGTACCTGTTGAATATTAGGTATAGCTACAGAATAAGGACATCGAACAGCATATGGCTGTGGTACAGATACAGGACGTGGATAATAACAAATCGGCTGTGGTGCAGGTGCCGTATAAGAATAGGAACAACAGCAAGACGAGAACGAACCACAATTATATGATGCACCATAACTTGTTGCTGAAATCATTGGATTTGGTGTACCATAGGGAACAGTCATGACCATACCAACATTATTAGGAAAATCATATCCCGGTGGACGATAAGGCATAGGACCCGATGTCAAAGCAGACATGAACGATGATGGACTCATCCAATTAACTGGATTCATCGATGCTGTTGGATACATACCTTGAACTAATGGATTAAATGCAATAGGTAATGGCGTAGCTGCAGCCATCATTGGAGCACCCATTGGCATACTACATAAAGAAGGCATACAACAAGGCGCACTTGACATCATTGGCATATTTAATGCGATTGGTGGTGTCGAACCCAATATACCAGCATTAGAAAGTGCAGACATGGCTTGCATTTGACCATATTGGTGTACTTTGTTTAACATCATTGGCATTATTTGCATTGTAGTATTACCTAAATAATAATTTCCATAATTCCATGGAGCCATACCTGGTGCTTGATTGAGACCTTCATATGAATAAGAATTACATATTTTAATGCTGTAATTTCATTTTACTCGAACTTACCTTGAGCATATCGGCCACCATAATTCACAGCTGAACTTGTAATTGGTCGTCCATATAAGTTTCCCATTGAAGCTGGTTCATTTCTATAAGTATATTCTTGCCTAGAACCAGGGCCATGAAAGCCTAATTCCCCAGCTGGATCATACTTGGATCGATGGGAACCTATTGGCGGTACAGGAGTATAGAAAGGATCGCTTGATATAGTTCGATTTCTTCCTAATAGGCTGCCCATATTACGTATCCACGACGTTTATTTAAAACTGCCTTTGTTTTGTAAATGCTTATTCTTCTTCTTCTTCGTTCTACATCACATCGTCACCCTTCTACTACCAATCATAATGATATGGAAAATGTGTCTTTTTAAGAGAAATACATATTGATAGTCGTTAAAGACTACGGGTTTTTTTTCGTCACGACTCTACCTGTATGTGTGCGTTGTGTTTTGCATCCTTGTTCTTACTATTGGCCCGAGTGGCTGCACACCTGAACGTATCGATAGACAATTTTGTCTCATAACACGCTATTTGATGTAACCTTGCACAAATGAAAATAAATCGAGACGAACGAAGGATTGTATATATATATATCGCAAGGTTAGATAATGTTATGATAAATCTGATTGCATAATGAAAGTACGAATATAGGCTAAGTTGGTAAATCTTTATTGACAAGGACTGATTTCTTTTCTAATAAGCTTCAACGTATTTTTCATAGGAAAAAATTGAGTTTACCTTGCGTAACAAAATTAATTATTTTGGGCAAAAGCCAATTTATTACTTATCTTATGAATCTTTTATTTTAACAGATTTATCGTGCTTTTCTACTAGAGCATGTACTTTTTAATAAAAAATAAATAAAGATACGATTTGTTAAATTATCTCTGTTTTATTTTTCTTGGTATTGTTTTATAACACACAATCAGAAAGAAACAAGAAGAAAAGAAAGAATCACACATACAAACGTTAGGGACAATGAAACTTGTACATCAAGGTGAATGACAAAAAAAAACAAGTCATGTTCTTAATTGGTGCTGTGCTTTCCTAATATCATTAAAATTCACGCCGATGATATCGGTCAGGTTCATAATAAGATGTGACAACAACACGATTAGCAAATTTACGTCCTGTCAATGCTTGCTGTGCCTTTTGACATTCACTGATTGATGTAAACTCGACAAAAATCTGTTTGAAAAGAAAATGTCAAAATTCGAAAAATGAATGTAACACATTTTCAATAGTTTTACCTTTCCAACCCCCGGTACATCAACACCTTGAATAGGTCGTGGAATTTCTAGACTTTTAACAAAACCATATTTACCGCATTCTTCTCGTACATCTTCCATAATATCTTTAGAAAGAAAAAAAAATTATTTATTGTAAAATCAAATACTATGTGCAACAGCGTTACCTTCATATTCTTCGTCGTCACGTAATTCTTCTTCTGTAACCATATTTAATAGACATAAAACTTCTGTACTTACACTCGATGCTAATAGATTCACACCAGGTAATTGTACACCGATTGAGCCAGCTCCCTAAAATCAATAAATCGATCAAATAATCAGTATCGATCGAAAATGAAAACTTACTCCAATCATATTCTTAGCACCAACACTTGCTAATTGAACAATTAATTTTTTGTCACCTAATTGCATACCATTAAGACCTTGTATAGCAGGCTCTGTGACACTAGGTTCGTTATATTCACAAAATGCGTAGCCTTTCGAAAGTCCTGTTGCTCCATCTTTAACCAAATTAAATGCTTTTAATGGTCCAAAACTCATCAGTAATTCTTTGACCTAAAAACATTATATAAAAAAAAAACAATCGTATTTTGACGAATAATTTCCTAGGCTAAAAAAAGACGAGGGAGATTTTTTCTAAAACAAAAACTTGGTTTTCTTTTTCTTTTTCATATAAACATCCTTTCCAATTCAATCTAAAAAAATCATTCCGCCCAACCATTCATTCGTTATCTAAATGACTAAAACAAAGAATTTCTAAAAATTCTAAATGAGAAAAATAAAGAATTTTGTTGTTGTCCTTTTTTTTTTATGAATGCATTGAAACTGAATGTATTTGTTGCTTTGATATCTAAAATCGAACTCACGGGAAATAGATGTATGTCCATTATTTCTTCTTTTGTTCTACACGCGTGACGAGCGGGAAGAGATTAGTTATTTTTTTAATTTTTAACCAAATGCTCGACACATCATAGCTGACCTAGTCTAGAACAACAATATAAAAAAATCAGCTTTTCGTTTCTCACTATTGTTAAGTCTTTCAGGACAGGACCGTCTCGAATGAAAAAAAATTGTAAGTTTGACTTCGTTTTTGCTTCTATCTCATTTGATTTTTTGAACTTAATCATATGCTGATCTAGTTTTAAGTTGATTGATTAAAATAAGTTGACTTACAAGTACAATATTATATACTATTAGAAGTTAACTAACGATTAGATATCATACAATAGCAAGAGGCAAAATTTCAATAAAGAGATTATAACTTTCTTAACTAGTAAACAGCGACATGCACGTATTCATGAAACCCTGACCGCACCATTTTACTCTCTGATATACCAGAAGTTCAATTCATTGAAATATATAAATTAAGAAATGTCTACAAATGAAAATCTCTATTTAGTCTGATCAATAGGACTCTTAGTCTATAGAAAATCCTTAAAAGAATTCATACTCATAGATCTTCTTTCATTTCTTTTAGAAATCTTACTGAATACTAAATCTCGTACGATTTACTAATCAAAGATTTTCGATGGACACGTCATTGTCACTGTTTTTATTGAAAAAACAAGCAATCCTACTCATGAAATTGAATAGAGAATTTAAATGAACAAAAACCATGTTCAACATCAATCTTTTTCATATTTCGTGACGGTCCTGGTTTTTAGATAAAGACAACTCTGACTTAGATAATATTAAATCCCACCTACCTGATCGTCAGTTAAATAATTTGGTAAACCGCCAATAAAAACTTTAAATGGTGAGTCAGCCACAACAGTCGAGATAACTCCTATACGGTAAAATAATAATTCATTGTGCAAAAACAAAACTTGTTTTTCTGAAATCTTACCAGGTACATTCATATTAGGTTGATCACCTCCTCCGGGCATTGCTTGATAGTCTCGCGGCCGACGAATTTTAAGTGATTGTCCTTGAAAAACAATACCATCGAAGGCCATAGCAGCTGTTGTTTCATCGATTGAACGAAACTAAAATTTCAATGAAAATTATTTTCTAACAACACAAATTTCCACATTTATTTACTTCAAGAAAAGCAAAATTTTTATCAAGATTAATTTGAACAGCGATGACCGGATTTCCTTCGGTTTGCGATAAACCAGTGAGATGCATTTGTTGATTGAAAAATTCCATCATTGCATTCTAGAAATCGAAACAAATAAATTTTCTTGAAATCAAATTTTTTTTCTTCTTACTTCTGAAACACCAAATGGAATGTTCCCTACATATAATCGTCGTGATTGATGGACAACATGGCTACCAAGAACGGGTGTAGCTGCAGCAGTATTTGCACTCCAATCTTTGCCTGTCAATATTTGAGAAATTTGACCAGAAGCTAAAATCAAAGTCAAAGTCAATTCGAACGAAAGAAAAGAATAAATCTTTGATTGAGTTTACATTGCATTGCTTTGTATTGAACAGGAGTAATATGTTCAAAGCCAGCAGGTGGTACATCCCAATATTTATATTTTTTGAGGATCTTTTTTTCAACTTTCGTTTCTTTTTTTGGGCGCTCTTTTGGTGAACGTGAACGGCTGTGTTTGTTTCGATTATTATCAGTGGGCGAACGCCGACGTTTGCTATCTCGTTCACGTGAACGGTCACGATGACGACGAGATTTACGATCGCGAGAACGAGATCGTGAAGAGCGACGATTATTTCGATCTAAATCTATTTCAAATAAGCATTCAATCGAGAGAAAAAATTCGCAAATGTACCTGGTTGATCGTTTGCCATCAGATTTCAAATACAAAGAGTTTAAAATTATCTAAAACAAAAGTTAAAAAAAATCTTGTTATTGCATGCGTTTACATTGAATAAATTATGTACATTATTGATACATTTCTCTTACACTCAACCATTACTTTGTATGTCATGAGGAGGTTTATGACCAATCGAATATTATTTGATTGTATGTTTTTCCATAGGGGCCGCTATATGTTGGTATTTAAAAACGTAAGTAATTCATCATATGTATACTTTCGTAAGTAGTTTCACGTTTATACACTTGATAATTGGCAAAAGGTGATGAATCATAATTACAGAGAATGTTTTCAAGATCATATTCATTTGTTTTTCGGTTTTCAAAGCAGTAAATACTACATTCTCATTCGTAGTATTATAGTTCTCTTTAGATCGATGCTATCACATTTATATTAGTCACTCGATATAGTTTGAATTTCTAAATCCTCGTAAATCTGCAAGTTATTTTTTTTTGTTTTCTGTTATAAATCTACTGTAAATACGTTGACCTTTACCTCAAACTCACATTGATATGAGCTGTTAAGAGTTCTTAGCACCGTAGAAGCGTTATTTCATAATCAGTACTAATGTCATCTTGTCGCTCATTGCTTTTTATCTAGAATCTAGATCTTTTCAATATGTAGGATAACTACCGAGACACATGCAATCGATTGATCCATTTTTTTGTAATCATTCCTAAAAACGAATAAATCATTATTCACAAATTTTAGTGAGCAGAAAGAACGACGTACAAATATTTCATACATAAAATGGATGTTAGACATGATAAGATATGGCATCACGATTGGTAACTATCTGTCGTTGGATAACAGTCCCCATAAAACAGTGTATTCAATTCATATTTTTTCAGTTTTTGTGCAAATTTTAGAATTTTATCGAAAGAAATTATTCATAAAAATTGTATCGATAGCGACCATGTCGATGAATTTTAAAAATATAGATGAAGGCATTATTATTTAATAAAAAAAATACAGTCTGATTCGGCTGTAACAGTCGATCGTCCTTATGTCTACAAAAGCGACTTTTGCACAAGAAAAGTATATTCATGAAAAAGAAAAACTAATCGGAAGTTGTTTGTTCAATAAAATGTCATTCAAAATCAGGTAGTTCTATCAATAGCTATGAATAGATACTAGACTTCTCAATACAATCAAATACAAAAAAAAAAGAATAGTTATACTTACAAATCTCAATCACTTTGTTTGTTTGAATTGATCTCTAATCGAATTTTAATCTTACCCAGTCAAATTATAATCTTAATTTTGCCTACAAGACATATTTTATTTCATTGAAGAACAAAAAAAAGAACAACATCTTATGTTCAATCGGAATTTAATCTCTATGATATAAAGAGCTTAACCTTAGGTGAAAGTTTGTCCAACGAAATCCTCCTACTAAAAGCAACGAGTCAATTTCATTTGTATTCACTAGTAAAAGTTCCATTAGAATATTGGTGTTTTTACACATGCATAGGAAAACAAAAACATGTTTTTTCCTTCGTCTATTCAATGTTCAATGATTCGATAAGAATGTGACATAAAAGGGCCAGATTTATTGATCTCATGTTCGGCGTATTCTTCAATTAGAAGTATGTCATATAAGATTTCAACAAGAAATTGTTTCTTCAATTAAATGTATTTCTCATGCACTTCATTTCGCATGTTACTTTTTAATTTATATTTATCTTTTGGTACTATGCGCAACCTATTTCAAGAGTACATATACACATCAAGATCATATTCGGTAAACTATTACATTTCAAAAGCTGTTGTAATTTAATTAACGAAAAGGAAGAAAAAATGACGATAGAAAAAAAACTGTAAGTCGCTTATAGATTCTGTGTGTGTGTTTCTTTTTTGTTCTACTTGTATAATTGAACTTGACATAACTATAACTAATCTAACTTAATAAGCTTTTTTTTAAACAATGATCTTTTTTGTAAGAATAGAAATTGCATTTAATGTCCTTGATTTGGAAAAATCTCTTCTTAACTTCTTTAATTTTAAAGTTCAATCACGTACATCCGGACAAGTATTTCATTCTTTTACCTATGCGGAGTGACAAAATGTTTAAAATGTCGAGGTTAGAAAAAGAAGACATTAGGACAAATATGTTGGCAAAAAAAGAGGAATAAAATACTATATTTAGTACAGTGCACGTCGAAAACATTCTTCTCTATTTCAATACATTCTAACATGAATCGATTGCATGATTTAAGTTTATAAGAAGAATATCTTAGATATTCAGCATATTAATTGCACAATTGTCTCGTCTACATAAATTTATTTTGTTGATTGTTCTTTTCAGGTACTTGAGAACTTAAAAAATAAAACGATCGAATATTTATTTAAATATCTCTCTTCTCATCGATGGCAGTTGTTGAATGAAGGCATAATATATTCTCTCTTCGTCCTTACATTGTTACCTTAGTTACTCTGAGAAGAGAGGGGAAAAAAGGCAAAGGTGAGCTCTATTCTTTCTTCTTCTTCTTCTTCTTCTTGTTCTCCTTCCTCGTTCATCATATACAATCGCGTTCTATACAGAATGTATAGTCAATTAAACTTTGCTCGTCAGTTTTCTGTTTAGTAAAGCTTCTCGCTTCTTTTTCCTATTTCGATTTTCGGCAAAATGAGGATGACACAAATAGAAAGTGAAGGATTATTTTTTGTTTTAGTCAAAAAGAAGAAGAAGAAGAAGAAGAAGAAAAAAAATGATTATCTTTACCGTAAGTTGTCTTATTTATTTTGTTTCTTGACTCGATCTACGATGAGTTAAGAAAGAAAAGTAAACGCCTTTTCGATACAATTAGTTTAGGGGATTCATGTTTTTGTCGAAGTTGTATAACATCGATTTGATGTTCTTCTTCTTTTTCGTTTTCGTTTTGCGCTTACTCTATAATTGTTGTTGAGTAAATGCGCGAAGATGAATACAACTGTTGTTCGATTAATATTAAAACTATAGGCCTCAATAGGCGACTAAATGTTTGACAGCATCTTATTACATATGACACCAATCGAAAACTATGTACTAGACGTCTATTATATTGTCTTCTTTTTTTTTTTCTAGATCGATGATATCATCGTCAATTGAAAGCAATGATCATGTCATGTCTATGATGGGATATACGATTTTATTGAGCACGAATAATGTCTTTGTCAGTTGTACGTTCGACTTATAGAAGGATGATGAAATATTTTCTTCGGTGAGTTATGAATAAATAATGATTTCTAATGAAGAACAAATTATGATCGAAAAAAGAAAACCTTTTTTGTTAAAACAAAATTCTGTTGCGTCACGGAGAAATGAAATTCTTATCGAGTTCACTCATACATTCAGTTCAAGGTTTACTTTCTTATAAGAATATATATACATATATATGTATTAATGAGTATGTGTGTGGCATCTCATCTCTTCCATTTGCCTTTTTCTTTTTATAGTCATTGGTGTATGGAAATCAAATGTGACGATAATAATACAACGAGTCTTAATACTAAAAAAAATGGTCAAGACGGTTGCCAAGTACGTGGAAGGAATAACTCTCACTTTTTTCTCTTCTCCTTTTCTTCTTTTCTATTCGCCTTTTTTTTTCGCCTGAATGGAATTGTTCCATCAAATGTTGATGAGATACTATTCATGTCTAGAGGTTACTCTAGGCGTACCTATTATTTATGTGATTTAAACCGTTGGATAAAAGATAAATCTAAGCGTCTCTCATGAATTTTCAAGAGCTATTTGTAAATGTTAATTTTCTGATATTTAGAAATCTGATAGACATGACACGAAAACCAGGTAAAAATAAAATCTAGTATTAATATGTAGATCTTTCAATTGAATATTATTTATAATTTTTTTTTATAGTAACGACGAGAACAAGAATTGTCAAGTATGTGTCATATTCGATAACGTCAATACATAACAATGAGTATTTTAGATGACAAAATCTAATCTTGACAAGCGCATTGATGATGGCATTTTATTAGATGCACAACTTGAATGGGAACATGAAGCAGGTAAAAGAAAATTTTCTTAGTTTAACAAAAAAGATTGAGAAGAAAGCTTAAAACTAAGATGAATGATTTTTTAGCAAAAGATTCTTTCTCAAGTATGTATTTATTTTTCGTGTTTTTTTTTCTAATTGTTCTTCATTTGAAAGACATAAATCTTGAATAGAAACAAAACAAAAAAAAAAAGAATTCGAGTGTTAAACTAACGATCTATGTTATGCTTTTTTTCTCTCTCTCTTTTGTTTGTTTTAATCATGGGATGATTTTCAAGTGTATTTTTTTTTGGTTTCTCTCTAGGAATTGAACATAGTCCAAAAACGTACCGAAAATCAGAACAAGATCTTTTAGATATACTTTTGACACAATCTCCACGTTCAATATCTTCTGCAGCATATATTCGTTCGCCTTGTTGTTCTGATTTTGAATGGGATGATTTATTCGATTTTGCGTTGTAGTAATAAGGTTTCATTTTCTTTTCTTTTCTTTTTTTTTATGTAGGTTTATTGTGAACAGTTGAATGAATTAAAACAGTTTATCTGACTTTTCCTTTTTATTCCAGTTTGTGATGTTTATTTTTTTTCTCCTCCTCATCGTTCCTTGTTCTCGTTATTATTATCTATTTGAATTCTATCTCAGGGTTGTTTGTTTTTCACACACGCACATACAAAAAGAAAAGCATAGTTGTATTCTTTTTTCTTTTTTAAAATATAGAAAAAAAAAACTTGTTTATATTGAACTGTAAAAAAGGCCGAAAAACTTGGTGGCGATTAATATTTTCATGTACCAGATATTTATTGACGATAAGCGAGAAAAATCTCTTGATCTATTCAACATATGTAAAGAAATGAAGGTTGCCTCAATGATTTGTCATTATTAACATACAATTGATTGGAATCAAAAAGAATTTATATGGACGTGTCAAGGTAAAATTTTAATCCCACCGGAATATATTGGCTGTTCTTTTTCACTAGACCTTACTATCAAATGCCTTTCACTAATTGAATATAACGAAAGAAGAACTAGCAAGTTGTGTTTGTAAGGTAATTTAAGAGTGATGGAAGTTAGCGCTAACTGTAAGTTGTTATCAGAAAAGTGTATGTATCAAATGTAAGGCGTCTTTTTGTTAATTGCCAATACATAGAACATTTCTGTTGAAATTTAGAAAGGTATAAATTAAGCAAAGCGTAGTAAATCAATTTTATACCGAATGCTGTTTCATTGTTAGATAGAGTAGATAAACATAAACAATGGGTTTACTGAAGGACAACGAATAAAGTCAATGAATCGTTTGCATGGATTTCTATACAAAACTCGGATTCATCTCGAGTATTTCTAAAAGCATTTCATACTTTTATCAACTCGGAAAAATTTGAATTCTAAATAGGTTCGTTATTGAAAATAGTCCTTTTCTTTATATTCAAATTCAATCGCTTCGAAGATTTTTTTCACATGTGAAAATATTTTTGATCTTAAAATTATTTGCTCTATTGCCCACGCAAGTTTTTCACGTATGTATGTGAGAGTTTTATTTTGTTAAAATATTAAAACAAATTTATTAGCTTCATGAACCCGATGACATATATTCGCTAAGAAAAGAAGAAAACAAAATATTAACCTCATAGCAATAACTTAACCGAAAACGAAAATGAAATTCAAAACAAAATGCGCCTAAGTCTTATAAAATTATTTGATTTTTCGAACTTGATCCCAATTCTTTATGTGGTAATACGACAGCATTAAGAACAACAACTTCACCTGGAATGGATACATTATTTCCTTTAAGGAGAAAAAGAAACGATCAAGTTAAAATGTTATTCGAAAATTTTCTTTCTTTATCTTACCGATAACTGTAATCGATGGATGAAGTTTTCCATCTTGAAATAATGAATCTTGTTCTATTTTTGAAAATTGTTTATTTGGATCAGGATCTAATATTTTTTTGTTCAAAATTTATTTTATACATAATATAAAAATAGAGTTCTCTAAACTTACCATTCGGCGTACCTTCAACTCTACTCCATGGTCCAATCGTTGAATTCCATGCGATAATTGAATAAAGAATACAACAATGGTCCTTGAAACAAACATACAAATGTTTTTGATTAATGAGAATTTTAGAAAATCAAACATTCATACTTGTAAAACGCAGCTGCCCAATACAATCGATTCTCTTACACGAACACCATAACCGATTGTTACATCTTGACCAATTGATACGTTGGGACCTAACTAAAAAGATGATTTACATTTGTAATCAATCTATACAATAGAGAATATTTCTTACCACAGCTGATGGTGCAACACATGCTGTTGGATGAATAAATACATCACCAATCTACACAATAGAAAACAGACGTTTGTTTTACTGATCTTATATAAAGAAGAAAACTTGTCTACAATAGTCGGCCCTTTAGAGTCTGCTTGCTTGTATAAGCGTTCGGGATGATACATGCGATAGAGTTCAAGATAATGTCGATTTGCATAAATAACCGAACTAAAACATGATCATCGTTTTTAGAATGAAATTAATCTAAGAAGTTCGGTACCTGGGATTTTTTATTGATGTCCAAAATCTATCACCCAATGGAAAGACATATAATTGTCCAGTACCCTACGACAAAAATAAAAGTCATTTTATAGGAATCAAAGAATAAATTTTCAACGTACTCCTAATTTTGAAAGCACATCTTTTTCTAAACGAATATTTTCACGTGAGAATCCTGAATCATAATTTGTGAACGTTGATGATACGTCACTAAATAGAAAAAAATCGAAAATATCATTTAGCTGTTTGATGAAAAGGGGCGCGAAAGTAAAACAAGCAATCAATCATTCGATTTTTGTCCTCTTCTGAAGTCTAACAAAATGCTATTTAAAAAGCATCAATATTTCGTTTCATCATTATGAGGGAAATATAACTAAGGCTAAGGCAAACATGCACAGTGAATATAGAGAAATTATTGATGAACACAACATAAACAATTTACTGAAAAATAGGTATCGATTCACTAAAACAAATACAATAGATATTTAAATCGTCGGTTTCATCTTGAACTTACTTATATAATTGTTGATTATTTCGATAGGTTTCCGATAAAATTTGAAATATAACTTTAGTAAATAGATATACACCGCAATTGATTGTTGTCGATACAAATGTCGATGGTTTTTCAACATAATGTTTAACTTCATGCGTTTTTTTATCCCACGCTATACAACCATAATTTGTCGATTGTTTTTCAGTTGCCTGAAAAAATATCGAAACATATAACTGTGGAATTTTCGAAAATTTGTATGATTAATTTAGAAGAAGAACAGTACATTTGAAAAGTTTTTCAAACGAATCGAGACTTTTAGTTGAGAATATATTTGAAGCCTAGAAACATTGAGTACATCGTTGAGGACTACTGACTTTCCTGTGACTCCCATTGTGTTTTATATCATAAAATATCAAATCACTAAATAGACGATTTTTGAAAATTTTACTGGATACAATTCGGTGTTTTTGTTTTACATTTATTACGACACCAAATCGAGATCGTACTATGCGAGTTTATACTAACGTACATATTTATTAGCGAAGCCGAGTACTGTTATATAGTGACTCGAGTCTGTGTAGGATTACTTGATATCACATTTGCTTATCGTGTGGAAATGAAAATCTGATGCATATCGTAATAAATTATTTATTGATTTTAATCATCTGAGCAGTAAGATTCAAGAAGCAAATATTCAATATTGATGTTGTTGGTTTTGTACAATATTTTTGTGGTCTTATCGAATTGATAACATTTCTTCTTCTATCGATCGATTCGAGATATTTTCTTGCTGTAAAACGGTCGTAAGTCATATATTTAGATTACAAACAAGATAATAAATATCGAATGATTAATTATTACAGTGAGGTACATTCAATCTTAAATTATTTTCGAGTATTTAACACTAGGGATGCACCAAATCCAACTCCAGTCAAACCCAATTCTAGAATTGGGTTTGGATTTAGATAGGGTGTCACAATACCAAAGCTGTATTGGGGTATTGATATTGGTCCCGGTATTGGGGCTGATAACAGGTTGATTGAAAAAATCATCCCTCTGCGTTGCCGAAAAACATGCAAATTTTCAAAATCTGGTAATCCAGTTCGATTCCTTGACCCCGAAAGCTTTTGATCAAAATTTTAAAAGACTCGCTATTTTATCAAAATACACCACTTTGACTAAGATAAATCAAAATCAAAATTTCGAAAATGTTTCAGCTAAGGTAGATTATTTTGATAAAATAGCGACTTTTTTAAAAGTTTCATCGAAGGTTTTCGGAGTCAAGGAATCGAACTGGGTTTTTCAGATTTTGAAAATTTTCATGTTTTTCGGCAACGCAGTGGGATAATTTTTTCAATCGACCTACTATCAGCCCCAATACCAATACCCTAATACCGTATTGGTATGATGACATCCCTAACCAAATCCAACTCCAGTCAAATCCAAATCCAATTCCTGGATTTGACTGGAATTGGATTTGGTGCACCCCTATTTAGCACGACAACCTTATTTAACTAGATTATTTGTAGAATGAATATAGATAATTTTATTTTTACATTATCCTTAATTGAAAAGCAAAATTCTCGTTAACTAACCTCAGTTCCAAGAATAGTAAACCCTTTTTCGTCCACATTATCACGATGAAATTGAAGCATTTCTACTAGTGGTAAATCTGCACAAATATCACCATTAATTACAAAGAATGCATCTTTATCCGATACATTTGCTTTAATTAAATCACGAAAATGATAAATACCACCACCAGTACCTAATGATGCATATTCTTGTAAATAACTATAATGAAAATCAATGATTTATTTAAAAAGTATTATTTTTTCATTAGTATTCTAATTTTACCGAATACATATATTAAATGTTTGTTGTGCATTTGCTATAAAACGTGAGAGAGCTTCATTTGGTTGATAGCATCCAATGAGAAGAATTTCACGTAATTCAGATAACTTTAATAATTGAAAATAATTTTTCGAAATAAATTTCACAAAAATTAACTTACTTGAGCACATGATTCAATTAAATGATAAAGAATTGGATAACCAGCAATAGGAAATAATGGTTTAGGAATTTCTAATGATAATGGACGAAAACGTGTACCTATGAAAGGCTAAAATAGATAGTAAAGCGAAAGAAATAAACAAGTGAATTAACCTTTTTGAGGAGATCCAATAAGAATTACTGCTTTCAACATGATTTCGAATAGATGAGAATCTAAACAAAATCTAATTAGAAGTTTCTCATTTAAGTATTCATGTTTTTTTTACTAAAAAATCGTATAAAATATATTTTTTTTAATTAAAAATTTGATTATTTGAAAGCTATATATTTCACTAAGGTCGCATAACAAGCACTCCATCGTAAATTGGATATTTTCGAGCTACTCTCGTCAAAACAAATACTAATTTCAAAAACAACCGGGAAGAATCATGAAATTATTCAAGAAAATATATATTTAAAATTCAAGTGTACTGTTAATCAGTGTACTTTCGAAAAAAAATAGTGATTAGTATGAAAGTAAAATCAGCGTGTTTGAAATAGAATACTCATAATTTCAGTGAGTATAACTTGTATAGGTAAGTTTTAGAAGAAGAAGAAAAACAGCTCTAGTCAATAATATTTTTATTTATATGTATAACAGTTGCTTTAGCAACAGGTAGTAATGAACTTGATCATTCTTTCTGAAAATCATGAGCCTGACAAAAGTAACTGATGCGTGTTCGAAATCTGATGCGCGTTCGGCATTGAGTATCAATGAGTCACTTAACATAGTTGAAGTATATACTAATTCATCAATCGTCGACTAATCGATTTTAGTTAAAACTTTTGTATTACATTTTCTCCTCAAAAGTTTCTAAATAGAATATCATTGAAAAATCGTCTATAGATGTCACTAATAGGAATTGTAGTCTTAGCATCATAAAAATTAATTGAATTTTATTACGAAAAGAAAATTCATAATGAAAAATATAAGATTCCACGAAAACGGTTTCATCCAATTCAACCTAATAATTAATAGATCATTCGTCTGCACGTGAGCAACTCAAACAGAAAACGAATCAAGCAGGACATATTGTTTCTCACCTACTTAATAGTTAGTATCTTTATACATGTCATGTTTGTTTTTACGAATTTCATAAATTTTTATTGTAAAGAAAACATTTGTCGTCTATTTTAATATTTTGTCTTCTATAATCCATAATCAATAATTATCCTTGCTGGTTAATCAAAATTTTATTTATTATCTATGCCAATCAAATCACCGGAACGACAAGTTTAGTCTTGTGACTATGTAAGTATTTTTTTCGCTGGTTCGATGATTTTAATAGTTTCTAACCTTCAAATATCTTATTGATGTTTGCTAATGAAAAAATATCATATTTAACATCAAATAATCAATAGATGACATTTCATATAGTCAAGTATTTACCTAGACCAATGTCTCTAAATATATATTTGATTGTTTAAAACAATCAATTAACCATAGATTGATTTCGACTACTGTGCTTTTCAATGGATAAACAGAGATTCTAAGTGGTGCATTATGTTTTTTCAGGTGAATTTTCGTATAGTAAAGAGTTAATTAAACTCAATAGATGATTGCATTTGATATTCAATATCTTTGCGTCTATGGTTAAAAATCTGATGTTTTTCAAGTAAATTAAGTACTATTTAGTTACTCTCTATCTAAATTCATAAAATTATTTTCAAAACAATATGAACTGATATTCATTTGTTAACAACATTTAAAGTGAACTATTAGTAATTATGCAATAAAAAAAAAGAACTCACAAGATTTTCACTTCTTTTTAATCAAATTGACTGGCTCTTTTTTTTTGTTGACGCTACGGAAGCCTCACTAAAGCCTTCTTCTCTATGAATAACATAAACAACCTTTGTTCTGAAGTATAATTATTTTCTTCAGTAACGAATTGCAGTTAGTTGCTAATACTAGTCCAGGGACGAACTATTAAATGTCGATAAAATTTTTCTTGAAGACCGAAAATTTTTATCGTTCTATAAAACTTGTGTTCATTATATCCTCGACATCATCGCGAGCAAGATGATCTTGAAGCTAAAAAGAAGCAAGTGTACTCGTTTATGTCGAAGAAATGGTTGGTTATCATTTACGACAAATCATCATCCCCAGATACATCCCTAAATAAAATCCCTATTTGTGGATGATAAAAAGAATATTTTCCCTACTGATGACCAAATAGGGATTTTTTTTGTTTGAAAATAAGATATGCCGTATACATCATGATTCAAGAGCATATTGAACCATGCTGAAAAATTTTCTGCCATCAAAGTCAGGTGGTGCCACGAAAACTACAGTACCGGAAAATGCATTCTGGTGACCAGATAGAGAGACAAGATTGAGTCGCTTTGTTAGGATTCTGGCGACCAGAAAGTGTGTGCTGGTAGTGCTGTTTTCGTGGCACCACATGGTTTTGATGAGAAAAATATTTTCAGCGAGATAGAACATGATATTCGATCATGATGGATACAACAAATCTTGCATTCAAAAAAAAAAAGATCCCTATATCAAAATCCCTATTTGATCACCAGTAGGGATAATATTCTTTTTAGCATCTACAAATAAGGATTTTATTTAGGGATGTATCTGGGATGATGATTTGTGGTAAATGATAGACATTCGAAGAAATAAAATTTTCAAATCAATTTCAGAATGACATAATTATTCAATTCGAATAATGAGACCTACTAATTATGAAAGTTTTATCAGATGTGCATTAAATTGACATCATCGTTTTAATTTGTCTTAAGTAGAAGTGACTAAGAACGACAATATTCAAACAATGCGATGTAGCCGAGCTCAAGATATTTCAATTATTGATAATCGAATAAAAGGACGTACCTTTCACTTTTTTTCTTCTACCACGTTGTTTTCGACTTAAATCAAAATTTTTTCTTACGATAAGAAATATAGATAAACGAAGTCAGTCTCTATGTTTATCGAATAAGCTCTTAAAATTTCTCATTGAACTATTTTATCATTACACATATTTGTTTTTTGTTGAATCATAAACTGGCTTGTATAACTGCGAGATCTTATCCATTGCAATACCCGTCATTAGATAAATATTTCATTCGAACGTATTATTGATTGAAACAAAACATATTCTCTTTCCACATTTCTTCCTTTTGATGATAATCTCTAGCTTTCCTTCTGCAAAGTGTCTACACAATGTTTCTTCCGTTTTTCTTTTCTTTTCTTTCCTTGGTATATTCATATTCCTTATGTACTTTACATATTAACGAATAAAAATCTAGATGTACAGACGCATGCTCTTGCTCAAACGTTTATTCCTTCGACAAGACATCCAGGAATCTATTGTTATTGTTTTATCCAAGTAGTTGTCAATATATTTTTTTGAACTGATTTAGTTAATGAATCTAAATTGCTGTTTCCTTTTCTCTTCTATTATATAATGATAAAGTAAAAAAAACAGAGCTATAATAATAAGCGGAAAAACTCGATGGGGTATCCTCGTTCTTTTATTTTGCTATGCTCTACATACGTTTCAAGTACTCTTACATTTGATCTAATAGACAATCCTTTTTTCTTTTGTTTAAATGAAAATCATGATGTAAATTATCTTGTCATAATATTGAAGTCTAACAGTACTGCTAAGATCACGCTCATTATCCTTCTTTGTTTCTTTCTTTCTTTACAAGATGATAGGGGCAAAAAGAGAAAAATACGACGGACAGAAGGAAAAAAGTACGAGAGGGAGGAGTAAGACACGCTTACATGCGTGTGAATATGGGAATTGCGTTTATCCTTTCCTTTGTACTATTCAGTTGATAGTCTTTATATTCGAAGCATTTTTGTTGGTGTAGGTTAAGGGAAGAAGCAAAAAGAAAAAAAAGAATTACAACACATACGATAAACTAACGTTCAGGAGCGTCAAAGATTTTTGCGAGAAGATTGTGTTAATCATGCGTAATAAAATGTTCTTTGTTTGTTTCAGATTGAATCGAATGTATTGACATATCAAATATGAACTTTTTAAAGGAAAGATAAAATGTTCTTTTTATTTGTTTCTTTTCTTTTATTGTCTATATTAAAAATTCGCTTATTTTTTCCTATTATTTTAGTTTTCATATTGCCTTGAGTTTTTGCCATTTATTTATTCTTTTCTTCTTGTTTTGTTCTGTATGTTGAAGTAGTATTTGACAAAAACAACAAAATGTTTTTCTTTTCACTTATATTTGTGACTCGTTTCTTTTTCTCTTCTTTTTGCCTTTTGCTTTCTACCATCATTTCTCTTAAAAAGACACAGTAAGAAATGCGAAAAAGAAGAAAAAACATATCAACCGACATGTACTTCATGCATTCATATTGTTAGTCTGACACGTGTTGGATTAATTTTACTGTTTCATATTTCAGAATAGAACGAAATGTTTTCGAGTACTGTATGACATATTTTTAGATGATCTATTGTTAATGGCGATTTTACTATGTAGAATAAAATAAAAATCAAACAGATTAATAAACGAAATAAAAGCTCTAAACAAATCTTTTAAATAGTCAATAGCCGATTGATTTTTATTTGATTTTATGTTAATATTATATATTTAATTGTTGGAAAAAAAAGTGTTGAAACGCTCGTTAACGTTAAACGAAACGAAGGCAATGCGGCAGCCGTTGCCGTAATGTCTGATGGAAGTAAATGTAAGTCAAGTTTTTATTTTAACTTTTCACATAAGTGTTTTGAAAATCTGTTTTAGTTGCCGTGCCTGCATACGCACAGCAACATCAACAAAATAGACTACCATTTGAATCAATGGGCAATGTATTACTCGATGCGATGCAAGGAACACTTTTTTGTCTTGATAATTCTAATACTATCGTTGGTGTATCGAAAACAGTGAAACGTTATTTTGGCTTTGAACAAGTTCGTGATTATTCAAATTCAATACGGCTCTCTATGGCACTTTGATTTTTTTTAGGCCGAACTTTTGGGTGTATCAATATTATTACTGATTGAAGAGAGTGAAAAAGATGCATTTTCTAAATTTCTTAATAGTCCACCACAACGTAAGTTAGATATTTTACTGTTGTTTTGATACAAAGATTGATTTCGTCTATTCGTTCGACCCAATTTCGAATAGATTTGCTTAGTAAACACTAGTAAGGTGTTGAGACTTAATGATGAATCGATTCACTTCGAGGTGCCCTATTTATACTCTGTGCGACTTGAGACTTTTCTCATACAACTTCAAGGTTCAACTCGTGGTATCATGATTATAGATTATACTAGGCTTTTCATTGACTAGGTATGTAAAATATAAAGATATCAACAGTGTACTATAATAGAAATAATACGAAAAGATACGACGTCATGAGTATTTAAAAAGACGAAATGAAAAATACTCATTCGAGATCAGTAGGAAAAAGATATTAGATAGAATCGTTCAACTAGAAATTTAAGAATGAAGAATTTTTATTCAAAGTCAATTTTTTCTGTACCAAATATCAGTAAAGGTCTGAAAGAATTTTATCGATTTGTTTCGAAAATTCCGTCTGTCAAAGAGTTGTAATCAGCTTTATATTAGTAAAAGTTACTTAAAGGAAAACATCGTATAAGGTTTTCTTTTCTTTTTTCTTAAAGAATAAGATTTTGCTGAAGCTTCACTCATTTAACTAAAGTACCTTGAAAGTCACATTAAAAACTTCACCGTTCAAACTCACCATCTAAATAAATACTATGGCAAAGTCTTTTCTTTTTTCATTTTTATTCTTTTTCTGCACTGTGGGACGTTGTCGAATACCACACCGTTAATTATTTGCAGTTCGCTAAGGATGCGAAGAATTCGAGTTCAAATAATACTTGACATGACTGAAATCGTCTGCTTTAATTTTCTTACAAACTCATCATCACTTCTTTAGAGAGATTTTGTTGTATCTCATCTCGATATTCTTGTTTAATACAATCTAATGATTAATACATTTTGACATGATAGGTGCTGTCAATGTACGAGGATGAGGAGACTAGAAATGAACGAGTGGATCTTACAAATACATTACAAGAATTCTACTACAACTTTGAAGAACTCTTCATTTGAAGTAGAATAAATAAATTTGAAAGCTCAAAACAGATAGAATGAAACAAGTCAATACTCTTCGTTGTTTATTAACGTGGATTACCATAAGAACCCAACGAAAATGAACGTAACTCACGTTACAGTTCAGAGAGCATTTTCTAAGTTTACTTTTCAAGTTCTCAGGTGTAATTTCAATTAATTTCCATTGTTTTTTTCAATTTTCTGCAATCTCAAGTGCAAAAGTTCGTCGCTTCCTTTATTAGAGATTTTACTACGAGTGAAAGATCTATTCGAGTATTTACTATGACAAGGATATACTTTTCATAGATAATATTAGATTTCTTTTTTCCTAATGAAAATAGCTTCATATTCGGTTTATAACGAATTAGAATTAAATATTCAATATAGATTTCATTTGGATAAGATGAGTGTAATAGAAAATTTTTATGATAGATTTTCAACAGAGGTTAATACGAAAAGAATAAAATTTCATCTACTTTTTCCTCCTATGAACCATATCAAAATATTTTAGGAAAGAATGAAACGTTATGAGAGTGAAAAATTAATATTTTAATTTAGAACGCTGGTTTTTCTTTCACGATAAAAAATTATTCTTAGGAAATATGTTTATGATAGAGCAATTTACCACCGATATCGTTCAATGTATCATGTATGTCTGCTTCTATTAACAGTTCGTTTGGAAAGTATTAACCTTTTCCCACAGGGAACTTTTTTTTTTATGGTAGATACAATAACAATATGTATATGTTACTCGTACGAATATCAATAAAAGGCAGTACGCTTGAATACATCTGAATAGTTTCTGGACGGGTGACATTTCTGTAAATCTATCGTACCAAAAGAATTAACGTCAATTCCTATCTATGTTTGATAAATGCTTCTGTTTCATCGCAGTTTGTCATTGTCTGACATGTTCTATCTCAAGGCAACATTCCTTTTTTTTTTATCTAGCGCAGCTGAATAAGCTATTGTTGTTATTTCACTTCTTTGCTTTGCCTTACATATATGTACAAAGTGACTCGAGTAGACAACGAAATTTTTAATCGACTGCGTACTAAAGCACAATGTGAACAAGGACGATAAAGTTTCCATAAGACCTGGAAAGTTGGTTTTCGAAGATTTAAAATTAAAAAAGTTACGAGTACAACAAATAACGAAATGAGATGTTTTCATTAACTTCAGTGTTTGTACGATTTCTGTAATGCTTTGAAGTTTTCATAGGAAGTTCGTAGAAAATGAAATTACCATCAATTTGTGCTTATTGAAATGGAATAATTATATATATAATAAAAAAATTTCAAACATTAAAGCGAACGTCTTCAGTAACCATATCATCTCTGAACATTTTGTTTTCTATAGAATACACCGGATAGGAGCCTCTGTTTTCTATTAAAACCGCTGTGTACATACGATAATGTAATAATAAACATGAAATAGTTTCTATAGTATAAGATCAGAAGTGCTCTTATACTAAACAATTTACCATATGTTACACTATAGAGTAATTCAATATTTTCTTCATGAAATCCATAACAGAAACTGAAAGAAATAGGTTTACAATCTTTCATAATGAGTTCTGATTTTACTATCACTATTTCTCGAGATACTTGTGTCTCTATAGTCTAATGGTTTGTCAATTTCATTAACACTATCTTTTTATTTTCATCAGGATTACATAAGTACTGTTTTACAATATAAATTAAACAGATGGTGCCAGCTCATGTCACACATTACGTAGTCTTAAATATTGCGTTTTAATATACCATCCTTTGTCTCACAAAAGAGTGTTCTTATCTAAAAAAAAAAAGTCAATATTCTTCTATTTTAGCTAATGAAACCTATTATGCTCGTATGACGATAAATGTTACCAATGAATATCGTCAAGTAAGAATTCAACGAAAGAAAAAAACGAATCTAGAGAACGCCAGTAGGAATAAAATTAATCGATTCTTTTTTAATCATATTTTTTTGTTAAAATGAAATAGATCTTCATTCAACGACAACACGACGTAATAATGTATTTGGAACAATACTTATAATAACAATAGAAGATTCATCTTATATTGATATAACGCTTCATGATATACATAAACAAGAATTTTATACTAAAATGAATTTAGTTGGTGAAATCATTTTTGAAGATCATCGAGGTGCTTTAGAAACTGGATATTTACCACATGAAATACTTTCACAATCCATATTTGATTTTGTCTACCATGACGATCGTTTGGTTAAATTACATGCACTTTGGAAATGTATAAAAAACGTTTTTTTTCGTTATTATGAATTCTAAAATTTAACTCTTCAGGTGTAACTACTGGTTTAAGTAAATTACAATGGCGTTTAAATGCACGTGATGGTTCTATAGTGTTTCTTCAAACCGAATATAAATTAATATCTAATCCACAACATCCAGATATAATTATAGCACGAAATGAAGTTTTAAAGTAAATTTGCAAATATCTATAATCATATTTTAATGTTGTTATTTTTCTCTGTTTCGATTTACTAGTCCAATGCAGAGATCACAATTTGATGAATTACAAACAGCTTGGAAACATCAATGTGCTGCTGATATTAAAGGAAATAGTTCATCGTTTAAATTTCGTAAGTAAAACTTTTTCTCCGGGAAATATATATAGTTTCATTAATTTAGTTTCATCATCTGATAATGGTTCATCATCGGCATCCAATGGTCAATGTCGTATATGTGTGCCTTCAATAGGTATGTGTTTTACAACAGATAAACTACAACCATTAAATCTGCCTGGCAATATATTTGGTATATCAAAATTAACACGTCGGTTGACTATACAAGATTATATACAGGTATTGATGGATAATGATAAACACATGGATGGTGAATTGGCCGCTATGATTAATAATATTCAATCGTCACCGGCTGGCTATAGACGTTTAAACGAAAAGACTAAAAAGCCACAACAAAATGGTTCAGGTAGAATAAAAATTTTGTCATGACGAAAAGAAAATGTGCTGAACTATTATTTTAATAGACGTAACCATGGATGAAAAAGTTCCATTGGATTCGTCACCATCAGCTTTAGTTGATATAAGATTACAATCTAAAACTGATTCAGAATCTATTGTACGAGGTATACGTAATGATTCAATGAAATATAATCATGAAAAACAGTCCGGTTCGTAGCAATTAACAAGTTTTTCTCACTGTAATTCTACTTTTTTTCAGGTGATTCGTCTTCAACACTTGTTCGACTTTTAAATGGTAATGGACATGGTACACAGAATGGAAATACAAGATCGTCGACAGTAACATCGCAATTTCAAACGAATCCACCCAAGGTTTATAGAATTGAAAACATTATTCATATTTCTATTGATTTTTATTGAACATATATAGTCGAATTCGACTCCAGTCAGTCAGGAAACGGCACAACAACAAGATGTTGATTTCTTGAAAAAATATAAAGCAGGTTGGTTTTAACGAAAGAAAATTAGATTAAAATAACGACGACCTAATCTTGACATCGAAACTAATAGAAGCGTAAAGATTACTTTAGCTTTAAAGATTACTTTAGCTTATGTCTTGAGCAATAACTAGTTGAAAATTTTTTTTCTTTCAAACACGCACATTATCATCGCTTATTATGTATTAGAGGATTTCTAATAACGAATTTTATTTCATGCGAAGTCATTCATGACTTTTAAGTTTTTGTGTATACAACAAAAAAAGAACCAATAAGATTTGAGAGGTTTTTAAAGATTCAAAATATTTATAGTATCGTACTATTGACTGACAGACGACTTGTTACCTTGAAATTTTTATTTAAAATATTGTGTATTATCTACAGACGAAAATATTCCTTAAGATGGAAGGTTGGACGTTTCCCCGTTATTCAATCGACACATAAAATTTAAGGATAATTTATTTTTAGCCAAAGCCAAATTAGAATCTCAATTAGAATCAATTCGAAGGCAAGAAACAATTGATGATACACAAACAAATGAGAAAACAAGACGAGTAAGAATTTGTCTTTAAAAACTCATCTGTCATGTTTCAATTTCGTTTGTCATTATTTTAATTAGAACACAATATTAAATAAATTAGCTCAATTAGAACACATCAAAAATAAACATTTTGCGCGTCGGCATGCTTCGAAACGACAAACAAGTGCAACAGCAACAGCAGTACCTGTTAATAATCCAGAGCAAAAAGATTTTCTTAATAGTTTGTTTTCATCATCATCATCACCTCAATCAGTTGGCTTATTATCGTTGGATAATACGAATACAAGAATATCACCGATTCCATCGCAATTATCATCTTTATTTGCTTCACCAAATGATCCATCATCATATTATTCATCTAATTATCAAGATCAACGAAATTCATCACAACAATTCGATCCAGGACAAACTTCGTCTTATCTTGATGTGAAACCTCAATTGCTTGATGAATTTCTAACAACACTATCATCCACATATACACCGGTTAACAATAACAATAATAACTCATCAACATCTCTACATTCACATATGAACGCTTCATATCAAGGTACAACCCATGATTCAACATCTCCTTCCGTTCCTAACCATCAAAACACTACAACATATCCTTACTAATGTATCATTTATGTACAGTTTTGTATTTCTCGATCAACTGTGATTTGTTTTTCTTCTTCTTTTATTCTATTCGGGATAGTTATTTTTGGGTTGTAACTGATTTGACAGTCACTTTGTTCATTTCATTTTGTTGCTCAACGAAAATACATGTGCCGTCCTAATTAAGGATTGCCATCGTATATAAATATCTACGTATATAACTAAACATGCTGAGCATAGATACAGAAAACTAAAAACAACAGAAAACTTAATGTTGACCATTTTGTTTCTTTTGCATGATTATCAATGCGTTGTTATTGTTTTTGCGCAATAGATTACATTTTGCCGAACAGTGTTTGTTAAACTAATTTGTGTTAATGTACGCTTTTTCTTTTTGTTGGTTTTTAACGGACAGTATCAAATACATGAAACAAGGAAAAAGAACACAAATTT
>OENM01000086.1:81452-119285 GCA_900239745.1 Rotaria magnacalcarata
GGGGGGGGGGTTATGTTATAATCGTTTTAGACTAAACGATTCAGTGCTGAGATATTGAATTTCCAAAGAGTACTCACTTATTACATAAATGGAGTATGCTTAAAAAATTCAGTATTTTAAAATCGATCAAATATCTTCGGGTCTGCTAATATTTTCAAAATGTTTTTTTCTGCATCACTTGACCTATTCAGAGTAAGATTTTGCGCTAAATCACCCTTTTGAATTTTTTGGTACATATTTGAAGTTGTGTTGTAAATTCACAAAAAAGAACAATCATAATTCGACTTACAAGGACAAATCAGTTCAAACCTTTTTCAAGTATCACCTTGGCGATTGTTTCTTTGAATTTATTTACTAACATTTCAGTTTATTTGTGCATTGAACAACAATTGTTAAAATAGAAAAATGTTAATGAGGACGGTTTAAAAATTTACGCAGTTTTTATTATTCCAACCAAGTTTGGAGATATTGCTGTTATAGATTAACTGCAATCTAATCGTTTAGAATGATAAGAGTGCCAAACATAATAGAGAAGAAGTTTTGTTGATGATGTTTAAAAAATGTTCGCTTGCCATACATCCGGTGATGAAAATAAGACGTTCACAATAAATATGTTCATAACATGTAGAAATGATCTGAATTCATTCACTTAACTACTTATGATGTCATAGATCTTAAAATACGCCCTCTTTTATGTAACATCCTACACATCATAGTCAATGAAAACATCTCTTGTAATGCGACTTTGATATAATAGAATTCCATACTCATTACTAATAATATTTTCATAATAATTATTCATGCTGTGTATTTTATTCAATTGTATTAAACGGGAAAAAACAAAAAACAAACAAACTACAGGATAATTCTATTTTATCCTTGCGATAGATATGATAAAATGACATTCAGACAAAGAGCAGTGTTTACAACCGATGAAGACTTGAGAAGAATCTAGTGTAAGATAGACATTTCATCATAGTAAGTAAATAATCAAATATTAACATAGACCGATTTTCATTTACCGAAGAAAAAAGTGATAAAAGTAAATAGTAGACTAGCAAAAAAAAAGTTATTCGAAAATTTCTCCATCTTAAATATAACCTTGATGAATTTTATGTTGTTATTTTTTTTTACGATTTTTTTACTTCACTTGATGCGCTTGTCAAGACATATATTTACATACAGCAAAACAAGAGAATAAAACCGCAATAAAAGATCAGCGGTGGAGTACATTAAAACCGTATTGATGAAAAGTATTTGGCTAAAACATTTACTTCCACCTCATCCAAAATTCGAATATCAATACATTATTATTAGTACCATATTTAAATAGAAGTTACGAAAACATAGTTGTGAGCTGATTTATTGTTCTCATGTGTTCTACAATTTATCTAGCTTTTTTTGGGTAAGTTAAAGTCTCTCTCAAAAAAATTAAAAACTCCCCTTGCACCCAACACTTCCGAATGTACACTCTAAAAACACTGCGCGATTCTAAGCGTGCATTCAATGAAATTTTATTTTCATTTGGTAAGTACACGATGAGAAACCTGAAAAATTCTTCCTATAGGCATACGTTCTCCAATATACCTTTCTTTTTTGTTTTTGTAGTGTATTGACATGTACAACGCCTTAGTGGCTAATAGAACAACAATAGCATGTCTGAAAGCCTTCTAATTACTACGAATATATAGTGTGGCTCAATATAGTTTGGGTAAACGATAATATTAGTGTCGATTAGAAACCTTTAAGGGTACCTCTGTGAAGAAGAATTTATTTTCTAGGAAGTTTATATTTTCATGTAGCAGCACATTTTAATGTGATCCGTGATTTACATTTCTACTGATTATCCTATTGACAAGAAAGAATTTGTATTCATGTAGTTTTATAAGTTAGTTTCTATGCTTCTATAGATTTTTAGCTTCATTTATTCATGACAACAATAAGAATAGTTTCTCAAATATCTTATTCATAAAAGTGTAATTATCGAAATTAAATTTTCTGGACACTTAAATAACACTACTCGAATTTCACTTTTTTAACATCGGTATTCTTTTTTTATAGATAAATATTGTATAAAAAATTATCGTTTGTCTTATATTTCTATTTTTTTAAGAAATGACTAAATATATAGATATTCGTCCAGATTGATAATGTATTATATTATGAATAACTTGGTTACTAAAGTCTCGTAAGTTTTTACACAGGTGTCCACAGATGTCACTATATACAATTTTTTTAAATTCAAATTAAGCAATATTTTTCTAAGTAATATTTAACTAGAAAATGATTTATTTCATATCAGAAAAAAATATTTATATCTTTGAAATTATATTAATGTTGATAGTAGCGCTTTCTATGATTTTTGCTATGAGGAAGTTAAACATGATTGATGGCTGCTGTAGTGAATGATGATTGTGTATACAATGCAACATGAATGATTCTTTCAATGTACTTACAGTTTTATTAGATTTTAGTCTTCGTTTTTGTTTTGTATAAGAATTCTTTTTCGGAGTAGTTCTATATTTTCTTTTTGTTCGCTTAGATATATTTCACGAGGAATATTATCTCGAATTTGAACAAGCAAAAGAATAAATTCGTCTATTGAAAGAAGCAAAGCCTATTGAATATTTATATATATATATATATATATTGATTAACAAAATTGATTTCTGGTGAAATCAATAATTAAAAGAAAATCATCAAATCATCATTATGTCCAATCTGTCTTTACAATCAGCAGTAAATCATAGTGATGATAATGATGAACAAATTAATTCTACTAGTAATAAATTATCAACGTTAAATAGTCGAATAACATCACCATTAATTATTAAACGCCAGCAGAAAAACGAAACCGAAATAGCGAACAATCAAGCATATGATGAAATACACGATTTACAACCGAAACATTCCTTATCAAAAAAGTTTGTGATTCAATTATTTACTAATTTATCATAGTAATTATCATCTGTCTTCGCTCTTTAGAATAAACAATGATAACTCATACATGAAAAACACGACACGACATTGCCAATCACATCAAATCAATTCTCGTGAATTAATGCAAGGAAATTATTATGATCAAAATCGTTTTAATGCTGACTGTAATTCTTCGTCAAATCAACAGTCGGAACCAATATTAATAAATATTAATGTTGAAGATTATAAAAAGGTAAATATTCAATAGAAGCTTTTTTTCTATTTTTATCTCCATTATTCTATAAAAAAAAGCATGAAATTTATGTGCATGAGCTTTGTCCTTATGTATTTGCATGGAAGAAAGTAATGTGCCCTTAGATTCATGTAAAAATTATATAGACCAACATCATTGGTTCTTTTGTAGGGAATCGATGAATCAGCGTGTAGAAAATTCAATCGATAGAATATGTTTTTTCATTGGCTGAAAATTTTGAAAGAGCTCTAATAGTGATTAGAATTTGTTTTTCGACAACAGAACAATTACAGCAAAAAATGTATGCCTGCACGATGTTTAAGTATTGGAATAAGAAAATGATCTATTTACACGGTAGCGACATTGAAAGAATCTCATTTAAAGAATTGTATAGTCACTATTTGGATTTTTTCTAAAGCTTAAAATAAACATGCAAAGATCTGCATAGATAGATATAGTCTATTAGAAATCCAGCTATATTCAATAACATTCGAATATTTTCTATTGTCGTTGTCTCTCTGAGTATGCGTTTCTCTTGTAATAGAGATACGTTGATAGGTGCGTGTGTGTGTATATGCATATATCTGTGACAGCATGCTCTATGTTACCAAGGCACAAAATGGCGAGCAACGATGATGTGCCCGTTTCTTTTCTTTTCTTTCCTTTCGCACATCAAATTCTTGTTTAGACGTTTGCTCCAGTCTCTACAAATAAAAACAGTAATAACAAAAATCGAACGAGGTCACCTCCATTTGGTGATACAAGTGAATCCATTCAACACGGCATCGCTCAAAGTGCTGGAATATTACTTGAGCTTAATAAAAATTCAGATCATCATCATCACCATCATCAATCTAAATCTACAATGAAAACTAGTACAAAATCTCATGAACAAGCTGCTATAAATTATTTTCCAAATGATAATGAAAATACTAATAAACAACGTTCACTATCGCCATCGTCATCCGACTGTTCAACTTCAGATACGTCAACATCAAATAAAAGTCATGAAGAAAATACGAAAACAAATATACCCTATGAAAAATTAGTCAACGACGATGATAATAATGAGGATGAACGAGTAATTGAACAAACGAAAAAGCCATTAACAGAATCGACTATTCTATTAAATAAAAATCATTCACAAACTTATGGTACACAATCAACAACAAACATTCACTATGAACGCAGTAAATATCTATCCAATAATGGTTATAATTCTCATGGTTCTTCTGTAACAACAAAATCGTCATCAGATAATAGTGGAAGTATACGTACTAATTCTGGTACAGATAATGATGAAGAATCTGACGAAGAACATTATAATAATTCAACATTATCAAATAATCCACTTTCAATGTCATCGTCGCGTAATAAAGATACATCAATGAAATCAGTAAGTAACCAAACAAAAGCTTCGTATTTCTATTGAATTTGAATCATTTCATTTTCTTCTTTTATCGTTATAGTTGAATAAAACAAATGATATCCAATATCCATATTCAAGTAATTAATAAATTCTCTTTTTTGTGCATATAGAAAAAAGAAAGAAATCTAATTTTATTATTTTATATAGATGAACAAAATCATTATCTTTTAAAACAAATGAATATGAATCAAATTAGTAATACTGATAAGCCTCATTTACAAGTACCTCGTATGAAACAAACGCATAATGATGGTAAGTTGTTTCTTCTTTTTAAAGATTGATGAACGACAAAACGTTGACTTTGTTCTTCTTCGTCATTCTATGGATAAATTGAGTAGAGAGAAACAATTAGAGATGATTGTGAAATGCTTGAATACGATGGGACACTTATATATGTACGTGGGTATTGAAAGTTGAGTCATGCTTATGATATTCATATCATCAAAACTGATATTAAAGATAGAAGAAAAGAAAAAAACGAATCAAGCGAAAAAAAATGTAACATCGGACAAGTATACAAAAAGCCATTCACACTATTACTATCACTTCTTCGTTTTTTCCTTCTCTTCTTCATAACTACCAATCAACCGACCGAATAATAGACCTGCATTTCTTTCGTTCTTATCTCATTTTTAAATATGATTATCAATTCACTAGCATAATCATGGCCCATTTTGTTCACGTACGTATCTTTTTGAAAAAATCTGTCAGTACATGCACACACAATCACCATTGAATGTTACAGTTGATTAAGAATACTGAGTTTGTAAAAAATGACTGATTTTATTTGTCAATAATGTTTTCATATTATAAACTATTTGGAAATCTTGTTTATATTACAAATAATGGTAAGATTTTGACAAATAAAAAATCCTATTTTTCAAAGATTGTGCCTGAAAATTTTTGCCGATTAGATATAAAGCGTAACAATATCTTGCCGATTTGAGATTGAGTTTGGGTGGATGCGGATAGGTGTTTTCCTTTATTCACACCCATAAAACGAACTTCAATGCTTTGTCGAGACAAGGAAAGATTGCCGGACTCAATGATTCAACAAAAACCAAATTTATTAATTTTTTTCAATATAACAGATTTGAATGGAAATGTGAATAAATTAAATCCAACTACCGATCATAATACAATTCTTTTTCCATATAAATCTTCTTCGCAACTATCATCTAACAGCCAAACGAATACTTCATCATCTAGTCATCAAAATCGGTATAAAAACTAACAAGAACCTATGAGGGCAACATTTCCTATCGTTTTCTTTTTTTCTTTTAGAAATCTTATTGAACGCAATGAACAGCAACAACAACATTCGAATTCATCACGTACTAATAATACACGTCAAAATCAAACTCGTGCAGCAGCAAAAAAACGAAAACAAGTAAGATGCAATTTGTTGTCATTGTCTTGATAGAATGTTTCGATTATAGTCACAACAACAAGATATCATAAGAACAGAATTAATTCCAGGACATCGTGGTGATCTTGATGTCGATGAGCTTGTTATGTTTATCGATGGAGATTCATCGAAACAACGAAAAAATTCAATTCCTTTACGTCCAACAGATACGAATAAACCTGGATTATCTTCAAAAATAAATGATCCAAATAGTAATAAAACGCTGTCTCGAAAACAATCTCGTAAATCTATAAGTAGCCTACACGAAACTATATCATCAACAAATAATAATGAAAATAAAGCATCAGCTTATTCAACAACAATTGATCAAAATAGCCAATCAATTAGTTTTATTAAAGAAGATAATCAAACAAAAATACATTCAATTAGTGATATTACAAATCAGTCGTTAAAAGATAAAAATATATCTACTGATACTAATAATGAATTTCATTTAAATACAATTGATGTAAATTCTACGAAAATAATTGTAAGTTTCATCTATCCTAATAAATCTCCTGTCGATGTCGAATCTATATAAATAATTCGAGTAGAAGGTTTTACTTCGAACTTCTCGAGACATGAATGACAAACTTATTTGAAATTTCTATTGACTTTAGATAATAGTTTTATTATACTTTTTTTTCTCTTTCTATTTAACCAGAATGATCCATCTGCTTCGTTGCCGAATTCCTTTGAACAAACTCGTACTACATCTTTGAACACTGATGATATCGATTTATATAGTTTATCATCGTCAATAGCAAATACTTTGAACAGTGAAATCATATCGGAACCATTTGTAACTGTAAAAAATCGTCGTCGTTTAATAAAAGAACGTCGTCAAGATAATAATGTATCTACACGTGCAACACTTTTTTTTCCGTCATCAACATCTTCGAAAACCAATGAAAAACGTCGTATTCCATCAAGCATGAACAATGGCTTTGCACGTCCAATAGCAGGCAATAATCTTTCAAATAATAAGCCTAATATTTCTCCTATAAAAAAAGAAGAAGTGAACAATCAAATTCCTTCTAAACCTGTACGTAACGTGCCTCTTCCATCCGAAGAACCATCATCTTCATCTCCCAATGTAAATTCTACTACTGAAAAGTCACAACAACTATCATCTCGCTCATCATCATCGTCTTTGTCATCGTTATTAAAACGACAATCAAAACAACCGCCTGTTATTTTTCTTAACAAATCCATTGATATTGAATTGAATGATGTTTCATTTGGTTTCGAAATTGACTCAGCAACATTGAATAAATCATCCGACGAGGATAATAATAATCAAGCAACAACAACTGAAGTTGATGTCAATGCAACAAATACATCAACATCGTCATCATCGGATCAGCCTAACCAATTGAATGATACATTAAATGATTCCCTAACACAAAAGTCGAATCGAAAATTTCAACAACGAAATAATCGTTCACCACAATTTTACTCAGGTTCGGACATTCGTCCTCATCAGCAACGTACTTATCCAGCACAGCCTATGTCACAAACGTCGTATATAGATCCTCTTCTTCTTTTACAATATAATCAACGTTTAGCCAATTATTCTCAACATGTAGCCTACATGAATTTACTACGTGCACAGTATATGCAATCTCAATCTCAATATGTTTATCTGCCGACGACATATGCAACAACTCCAACAGCAAATGAAGCTGATTCGGATGATACTACAAATCAAACATCGTCGGATCAAGCTCAAGAACCATTACTTGTCTATGCAACTCCAACAGGTTCATTTTATTACCCGCCGTCAACCGTTAAAAAATCTCCAATAGATCTCGAACAACAACAGCAATCCGCTGCTCCTATTCCAGCAGTTTATACAACACCACCTATGTACCCATCACCTTATTTTTATCCATCACATGCACCACATTTAATACCATCACATCCAGCTTATTTTCAACCAATACCAGCATCGTCGTCATCATCATTGTTAATAGATACGAAACCAGAACAAAATACTACGGATATCGATGATGACGATTATAAAAATTCAACAAATTTACATCCTCAAATACGTCAACAATCATCATCAGATATTATGTCTAATGCGTTACAACTTGTTTATAGTCAACAACGACGAAATGCTCAAACAGATCGTTTTAATCTCGATGATTTAACTGCTTATTTAGCAATGAAATGGACAGATACCGTTGATCACTATGAACAAGGTACACTATGTAGACCAATATTACATTGATTCAGATGTCTTAACTCCAAAAATCCTTTGGCTCTGTTTTTTTCAATAAAACTGAACTATTTTCTCTGAGTGTGAATATCGCTGACAAACTAAGACGATCAAAATTTAATTCCATATTCCATGTGAATCTAAATCGAAGCAGTTCGATTAATAGAAAAGCTGCGTATACGATAGAAAGTAGGATTTGTTCGTGCATTAACATCGTTGCACGCCTAAACAGAACCATTAATTAGAAGCGAATGTTTGCACACTGTTATTTTTTAAACAAATTTTTTCAATAAATAATCATTTATTTGTTTTGTTTCATTTAGGAGATAATCGGATATTATTAGTTAATGATCAAGTATAATGGAAGTTTTAATTGAAAACTAGCCAAGAATTCAAATGAGAATAGAATTATTACTATTATGTCTATCCTGTATCTTCCCCTGCTGAACTAAAATAGTTTTTATGATCTTGTTCTTCTTTTTATTTAAATCGCAACGTCGGCACAGTTTTGTGTGAACTCAAAGCTCAAACATAAAATATGTTGCTATGACGTGCAACTTAAGCCTTGTTTTAGTTTGTTCCATGTGTAAAAGCAAAATTTTATAGTTCCTTCTTTTTGTTTGTTAACACTGGTTGATTTTTTTGTGTTTTTTTATGACAAGTAGTATGTGTATTCACTTTCGTTTTCATTTGTCTTGTTGCTGCTGCTTTTTAATGTGATAAATCTTTTTCTTGTTTGATTGATGGTTTATGCACTGTCTTCATTCTATTTTCAAAAAAATGATTCAACAAAGTTTTGTTAGTATTCTGCAATGAACTCGATCAGAAATTAATGTCTGGCTAAGTAACAGCATCGAGCTGTAGGAAAGAAAAAAGCATTCTATACCGACAGTATCTTTTATCAATGATAAAAAATACGATAACATACTTATATGTTTGATTCGTCGTCTTCTTTTTGGGTTCTTGTTTACATACTTTGTATTTCTTCTTAATTTTTGCTTTTTTTCTTTGGCCGAGTGATATATTTATGAGCGTGTTCTCTATATGTTTGTTTTTCTGTTCTCTTTTTTTCTGTCAACAATAAGCTTTAAAAAGAAAAACAAAGCATGAGGATAAGTTGAGGGGAAAAGGGTAAGAGATAACAAAAACAAAACAATTAGAATTCTTTAGATTTATAATTTAATGGATCAGTTAAAATATCAGGCGTCAGAGACGAGCTAAAGTGAGCTTCCAAATGAGCGCATTTCTGTTGTTGTTTAGGTTTTGACCATCATGATTAGCACTATTCTACCTGTGTGTTTGTGTGTGTGTGTGTGTGTGTGTGTATGTTTGTTTTCTTTTCGAACTATGAATATACTTTGTTTACTCACTTTATTTTGTGTGTGTGCTGCTGTTCTGTACGCGCTCCTGTAAATTTTTCGTTTTCAACAGCCTTTTTTCATTGATCTTTGCTTTGATTGTTACGACTGCTATCGATTTCTTTATCTATATCTTTTTTCGTTTTTTTCTTCTTTTGATTAACTTGATTGTTGTGTTTTGCTCTTCCTTTTATCTTCGATCAATCTTTCGTATCCTATCTAAACACATTTTTCCAAACTTTATTTTGAACAACATGCATATATTAAAACCTATACGAAATAAATAAAAAAAAAACAAGTAACAAAAATTGAATATTGTGTCTTTAATATCACAAGAAGCAATGATCAATGCGAAATCGCTAAGGTTTGAATGTTCATATATCATTGATATTAATTCAGTTTTGAATTGCTGGTATTACCTAAAGTTGTTAGTCAAAGAAGTTCAAAAACACAAATTAAGAACGAAAAATTGAATTCTGATGGATTCATTTTTTAATTCTACAAGCGCGACATAATGATTGTGTGTGTGACTGGCAACTTGAATTTTAATAGATTATGTCTGACTTTTTTCACGTTATTATTATAACGCGGTTAGAAAAGTTTCTTCACAAGATTGAATAACACATTAGAATGAAGTTGCAACAAGCCCACAAGAGGATGAGAAAAACATAAAAAATGCATGGCGTGAGAGCGTTCTCCAACAATCATCTTGAGGATTTTGACAATGCACAGAAGCTCTGTGGAAATCCAGACTCGTCTGTGTCTTTCTTCGATAGGACGGCTCACATCTAGTTTTATCCATTTGGTTCATGGTTCCAACTATCAGAAGGAAATGTTTTGATTTATTCAATTTTATTTTCAAGATTATCGTGTTACAAGGATTGTAAAAGTATAAAAAAATCAAAAAAATGAATACAAAAGCTATAGCAATCTAAGAGATTCAGTTAAGTGAAATTCACTAATTTCTATAATTTAGAATATCATCATGATCATCTTTGATAGCATGTTCTGTTTCGTCTTCTCTGTCTTCAAGCCAGTCCTCTTCGTCACTTTCGCTCTCGTCTTCAGTACTTGCCTCTAACACAGCATACTTAGCCTTTTTATTAGCTGATGCAGGTGTTTCTCGAACATCTTTCTCAGGTTTTCTACACTGCTTTACATACTCTCTTTTTATACGATATAAAGAACTTAATTTTTTACCAAGGCATCGTCAGGTGTTTTCTGTAAAAACTTTTCAAACGTTTCTCGCAAATCTTCTCTAGCAAAAGAAATTGTAAATGAACGTGCACTCCAATGGATAACAAAATCTGATGTAGCAAAGTCAGGTTCAGAATCCTCCAGTTGAAGGCGTGCAGCTATGATATAATGGCTAAAACTGTTAAATATTGCCTCTGCGTTTTCGCGCTCTTCTTCCGTACTTATATAAGGAGGTGGTCGAAAAAATTTATAAAATTTCACTGACCATTTATGTATAACACCTGTTGCAAAACCAATCTGATAAAGGTAATGATCCAAATAAAAAAGTATGTCTTCTCCAATCTCTCTTTTTTTTCCTTTAGAAATGCTGTGTAAACTAGCGAAATACTTCCTTTCCAACTCCAGACTTCTATCGGGACACCACTATCAATAGCATACTGAATGACAGGCTTAAAATCCGTATCTCCTGACACTATAACAATGCGAATAGGTTCGTTCTTTTCTTTAGCAGTTCGAATAGTATGAGTTATTTGAATACTTATATCTACATCAACACCTTTTTCTTTTTCTTTAATAGCCACTTCTTTGACTTGTTTGCCTTGTTTTTTTCTAGCGGCGCGTTCCCGTTTCGTAGTGATGCGCTCATGAAACAAAACGGTAAAATATTTGTTCATTCGCTAGTACATGAAAGTTTTTTTGATTTCTTCTTTACGATCTGGACGATGCGATACAAATGAATAGCATTGATCTTTTTGTGGAAATATATATGTATCACAACGGCAACATATAACTTGCAAGTGATGTGATGTGGCATTAGCACAAATCGCTGACTATGATTCATCTGGAATGAAAGAGTTGAACAATTTTATCTTTAATTTAGACTGAAGTTTGTCGAGAATCCTTATTACAACGCGTCTGATACAGACAAGTTTGCCAGATATTAGTGTAAAAGAGTGTTACTATTGCACACACTGTGTAAAACTTTTGCTGAAAAGAAAGCAAACATACCACTTTTTCGCTGTTCGCTAAATGAATTCTCACAAATTCCTTTCGATTTTTGGGTGTTAGTAATTTTTGTTCAAGCTCCTCATAATTCTAAAAAAAACGAAATAAGCTAGGATTAACTTACAATACTATTTACTTTCTTGTTTACCTCTAAATTCTTTATAGATTTCAATATTGTCAATAAATCTTTGACAGCGTAGTTTTCAGCTTGATCAGTATAATTGTATTTTTTTGATTTGCTTAAAAAATCTGCAACTGCGCCTAGAAATAAATTATTAGGCATTGCTGTTGTAGCAGCAGCAGCAGCAGTTGTGGCTGACTCCTCGTCAGGGGAATGAGTTGCAGCAAGCTGCTCAGTAGTGGCAGCAGCTCCAGAAACAGGAGTTGTATTATCACGATTTTCGCGCCACACATTTGGATTATGCTGCTTCTTTGCCTCTCTGTAAGTATTCGCCCAATCAACGAAGAGGTACACCTTTGTATGATCACTATAAAAAACAAGAGACAGTTGACTATTATCGGAGAACTAGAAAATCTAGAACATTTTAACTAATTAATCTTAAGAAAAACAGGAAGTCGAAAACTGTCAAAGCCGTCCTCTGAAAGAGCGTTAAATGCCGAACCTTTTTGCTTTCAGAATCAAACTTTTGTGAAACTCTATCTAAGCGGTCTTAAAGTATATAGGGCATAGACTCACCCCACCAACAAAAAGAACTGAAAGACGTTTTAATTAATTAGATAATGACTGCCTAATTAATATTTGACTAATTAAATCATTATCTTTTTATTAGTTAATTAATTCGTCACTTGTTTAACTAATTAAGAGACCATTACAGACCGTGGCAGATTGCTGTAAATGCCTATCGAATATCATGCTTAAGCAACATGTGATTGAAATATATATATATATATATATATAATGTATTTCCTTGATGAAGTACTATACTGAAAAATAAGCGATGATGCTGAAATATGTCCTAATGCGCAAAAACAGGTCAGTTTTTCTAGGGAATGGTATAAAAAAGTTTTAAATAAAAATGTCGTAACTAAAGCAACTGAGAGAAAAAATGTCGCATGATAACAATATCAAACAATAATCTCGTCAAAACAAAAATATTTCGAAAATGACAGTATACAATAGTTCAATTTATTTGGATGTAAATAAGTTAGTCGATGTTTCCAAAAGACACAATTCAAAGAACTTATATACTAGTAGGGTCCAGCGGGTGCAGCAATTCTTGAACTTAACCAATAGCACATTCTTAGGACAAGATCCGGCTGGTAAAATGTTTGTGGGCCGGAAAACGATCGATCAAAAGTGTTGTATTCGGATTTGCTTAATTAATATTTTGTGGCTAGACTCCATAAGGTCTAAAAATTTCTGAATCTGAACCCAACGGATCCTACACACAAAGGATTTTTGCGAAAAATAGAGGCATTAACAAAAGTGATCCAAAAGTGAGGACGCATGCTAGCTAGTATTTGTTTTGCTACAGTTAATGACAAAGCAAATATACAATAACTCATCAAGATCAATTTATTCTCTATAAGGTATTCATTTACAGTGTTTATACGACGTTGTGTGCAATTGTCGATGTTATGTTCAATCAATGTTAGAAGCATTAACATTGAACTGTAATAATCTGTGCTTACATACTGCTTTTTCACTTCGGAGACATAGCTAAATAGTAGTGCCTATTTACGCCATCATGAAAATTTTCAACAGTCTCAAATGTTAGATACTTTATCTTTCGAGCTTTCTTTTATGATAGATGTTTCCATTTCGATATTTTCTGTTTCGACCTTTTTTTATCGTTTCAGTTTCTACATTTTTGTTTCGACCTTTTCCATGTGTGCCTTTAAAGGGGTAGCTAGAATAGTTAAATCATATTTCACATTTTTAATATCACAGGGTTGTGCAAGCAGCATTTTCTTTCTGAAATGTATCACTTTTAGTAAAGGGAAATTATTTCGAAATGAAAGGTTTGCAGCAGATCTTAGTACAAAAATTCATTGAAAACTAACTTTTACTTTTTATCGATTGAGACGTTCCGATCATATGTGTGAGTCGAATCCATGTATTTGAAAAACACGTAGTATAACTAATATTGACCAATTTGTATAAGACAAATTTCTTAATGCGTCTATTTTCAAGCATTCACTTCTATGGTTTTCGTTATTGCATCATAGTTACCCTGTACGCATAATCAGTTCTGAAAATCTCCGTCACTTCTTACCAGAATTACGACTCATTCATCACTCAACCCGAAGCTGTTGTTATTGTGTACGTGTTTGTTCTTCTTTTCTATCGTATTAATTTGAATGCGCCTTGAGTTCTGTTAGAAATATTCTCTTTTATCCTATACGCACATCAATAGCTAATCAAGGGAAGAAATTAGTATCATCAAATAGAAGAAAAAAGTTAAGGTTTGAAAAAGTAAACTCCATCTATAAATGTGTCGTTTATGTGCTTTTATTTGCTTTAAAGTCTTGTTTGATTCTTATAAAAAAATTTCATTCTTTATTGGATTGATTTTCGGATTTGTGGTTTTTCGTTTAAATTATTCTTTCCATATTAACGTCTCTCAGTTTTCTCTCCAGCACAGGAATGAAGCATATAATGCAAAATTAGCTTTGATTTTCATTTATATTTCATAGTTATGTTCTTGAGAAAATCAAGAGAAAACGTTCAAAAGGTAATTAATGCTGAAATTAAAACTCATAATTCAGTTAAAGACACCAATCCAATGGACAAGATTACTATTAGAATCATTCAAGATTGAGAAGTAACTTTAAGAAAGCGTCTCAAACTTAGCTGCGTGCTGCATATATGGCGTTTTTAATATCAGTTTATAAATGTTCAACTTTTGTTTCAATTCTATATTACATGTCATGCGCTCAACCACTATTCATATGTAACTATGAATCGATTTATTTTTAAATACTGCTTTTTGTTTTCTTGAATTAGTTAGTTTTCTTGAATTAGTTAGTTTTCATGAAATACACGTGTCCTTTTGTATTTAATGATGAAAACAAGTGATAAAAAGCGAAGAAATAGAATATTTACAATGTGCCTGAAATTTGTTTGCATCTTAAAATGAAGCTATTGATAAACAGCTTCTTTTACTTTTTCAGACCCTATTTATTGCAGCAATATATAGAGAAAAAATATCAATCGACGCCCACTGCTGAATAAATGAGAAAGTATAGTATTTGTAAGTATTTCCAGTTATTCCTGTACTCCAAAAATACCGAAATACGCTTTCCCCCTGGCTCCTCACCATAACAGCTATCTTTCTTAAATAATCTTTTGGTAGTGAAATTATGGTTATCGATCAGTTACGTTAATAGATAACTGTGGACAACTCCGCGATCTGGTACTCCCAGGTCGACTAATCCGACGACGGATTCTATCGGATCCTAAAACATCCTACTAACCGAGGAAATCCGGTTGGATTCTGGGTTTCGGAACTATTGACGGATCCGACGGAAGAATTTTACAAAATATCAAAATTCTATTTAGTGCAAAAGAGCTTTCTAGAGCCCAGGGCGAGAAACCTGACGGGAAGATCTTACAAGAATCTTACGTTTGATCATATCTGATCTGATAAGATCAGACAAAAGATCGTACGCAAAATCATCGTCTCTGATTTCTTACACTAAGACGTATCAGAAGATTCTTGAAAGGTTCTGTTACCTATAGAAATATCACTGTGATATTTTAATTGAACTAATATCTCCTTAAAATATTATGACAAATTTGTATTGAAAATAAATTGCATGTACGATCTTTAAAGAAAATATAATATGATCTGATGCAAGACTTCAGAGACGACGACTTTTTGTCTGATGCTTATAAGATTTCGTTCGGATTGCAACATCTTACGTCAGATTTTTCGACCTGGGGGGTTGAATATAGCAGGCTTTTTGACGCATCGGATCCCAGAGTAGGATACGATCGGATAGTATCGGATAGTATCGGAATCTCGACCCGAAACCCGGAATCCGATGGAATCTGTTGGTTCTTGTCGGTTTTCATGTAAGATCCGATGCAACCCGTTTTCAGATCTGATTGGATCTGATTTTAGGAATGAACGACCTGGTCTTTCATTAGCTGACAAGTAACGAGCTATTTACTATTGTCCAGTTACTCGAAGATTCTCCGTTTTCTTAATCTTAAAAAAAGGTCTATTTTATTCGAATTATTACTTCTAACAAAGGGTGTTGACATTAAAGAATCTATGTGCGTCAGTTAGTTCTTGAACCGATGAGATTTCATAAAGGTTTTCTCTGCCCCAATAGGCGTTCATCGTAATCTTCGAATCATTTGTCATACTGTGATTCATCGATACAGATTAGTTTTAAAAGTCTCATGATTTCTATGTGCTACATACAACGAAACGAAGATCGTGGCGATTTAGTGCTTATATCTTTAGAGAATGTGCGAAAAGTAGTATTTGTGATTACTACTGTTCTTGTTTCGCCCATGATTTTTATAATGTTCAAGCGATGAGAATCTGTTTGCATCTATTAGTCATTGATGTTCGATTTTTTTCGGTTTCATTCACGTTCTTCACTATTTTTTTAGATAATTTATTGCCTATAATACCGTAAGACAAGGAATGGGCAGAAAAGTCTTTATTTTAATGGAATTTCATCAGCCGTGTCATACTTTTACATCTTTTTGGAACGCACAGAAGTTGTTTCTATCACTTATGATTAGTCATCTGAAATATTATCATATAAATTCACAGCACAAAGTGCATCACTTTTTCAAATATCTCTCAACAGTTCAATTCGAAGTCCGAAACCTTACGAGGATTTGACGAAAACTTACTGTAGTCAGGAGTTATTTTTCAATAAATAAAAGAAAATCATAAATTGTTTTTAAAAGTAATATGTAACATTTATGCTATTTTATTATAGTTTCTTAATTTAACATTGTAATTTATGTTGGTTTTAAAAAATCAATTCATTTTATCTAGCTACCGCGAGATGCCAATAGAACTTTTCGCTTAACTGATCATAGAAGTTTGCATTAGTCGAAACGTTAATATGCACGAAAAACAAAACATTGAAAACTAATAGATACCCAGGTCGATTGATCCGATAGGAACCTGGAAATATCCTACAATCCGATACAATTCTATTGGATTCCGGGTCGAGGAATCGATGTCGGAATCCTATGAACTTCCGATGACATCCAACGGTTTTTCGTTGGAATTCATAGGAATCCGACACTGAGGATCCAACATCGATTCCTCGACCCGGAATCCAACGATAGTTCTATAAGATCTGACAGGATCCGATAAAATTGTATTGGATTCCAGTCGGATCAGATGGGTTCCGATAGGTGCCTACTGTCGGATTGCTCGACCTGGTTATATCATGGGAAAATTATGAAATTCGTAGTAATCTGATGCGAACAAATTCTTGACATAATTTCCTTTCATTTGTTGTAAATTGTTTTTAGATTTTGGTTATCATATTCATGAAGACTTCGGAAAGGCTGTACCATATAGAGAAATGTTTTGGTAACCGTCTAAAATGTTCTTTCAAAAATATCCTCGACATTTCGTCCTTGAAAAATGTCCTTCGGTAAAAATGTTCCTGAGAAATGGTCCTTAGAAATATTGTCCTCCGCGAAAAATGTCTTTCATTTTTAAGATGTGCTTTCTGTAAAACATGAACTACTCTTATTCATAAAAGCAATCATGTGATATAATCAATAAAATGAATAAAATTCTAATTTATTTTCCACTTGCGGCAAAAAAAGAAAGTTCTTTTAATAACTCTTGTGGGTCAATTTGTTTTTTGTCGAATCGTTCATAATTCTTTCATACGTTGTTCACCAATTTTTGACTCGGGTCGCTTTGCACGATGTTTCATTCAGCTATTAATCTGAAAAATTACGTTATGAACAGTAATTGTTCCAGAAAATCTTATAAATGTATCATCAGAATTTGTATGCAAAATTACATTACAAGTTCGGCTTGTACGTCGCCCAGATTTTATAGTTTTCTTTCGATTAAAATTTAAAAATTGTAAATTATAACCACTAACAATTGACATAAATCTTCCTTTATTCGAGTATGTTTTTGTAATAGTTAGTTTAGTTGGACTTAGTTGTAAAAATGAAGTTTCAGGTGATTGAGATGGCGATAAATATTCAGTTTCATCAATAGCTGTCAACTTATTAGATCCCATCAAGAATGTCTTTTTACAATTACGGAAAAATATTACGCAAAACAACGAATGACATTTAAACGATATATTTTCTCGTCTTTATTGAATCATTGATACGGTAGTCGTATCCTCTATAATAGACAATTAAAATATGCACCGATATATTTCTTTCTTGAAGGGGTCATCTATATTTCACTAACACACAGCTCAACAACTAAAATTAAAGAATAAGGAACATTTTTATAGCAAGGGACATTTTTTCAAGGACGAAATATCGGGGGACATTTTTTCTGAGGACGAAAAACCAGGGACATTTTTGAAAGGACAATTTTTTTGGGGACATTTTAGACCGTATTCCATTTCGAAAACAAAAATCTACGATGTAATAGTAGTTCAATCACTAGAAAACAGATATTGTGTTAATATTTAGACTGAAAGTTCATTTCCATAATATGTATTTAATATCGTAGAAAAAAAAAACTGTCGAGCATATATATTATATGAATATATATACTAATGACGGATACACACACAAATATATAAAGAAACATGTACACGAAAGTCTTAATATTGTCAAGATTCCATCATTGAAAATCGAGCACGCGCAACTTTTCGTACAACATCTTTATATGAATCTCCTGGTTCAGCGTTATATTTAAGTCGTTGATCAGCCCCGAGACCAAGTCCTCTTTGTCTGTGTTCAGCCTAGAAAACATATATATATATTTCTGATCATTGTTTTTTTCTGCATGAATACATACTTCAACAGGATTAGATCGCCCTTGTAGTTTTTTTCCTAAACCTTGACCTTCTTGCCAGCCATGTTTTTTCATTAGTTTTGAACCAATACCATCTGTTAATGATGATTGATCTAGAAAATAAAATTGGGCATTAAGAAAAAATGAATATGAATACCATTGCAATTTACTTTGAGATGGCATTCGACGTGAACTTGTTGAATATGATCGTTCATGAATAGGAGAATAATCATTTCTTTGTTTAGTTGAATCATCTGGCCCATATGCTTGTCGACGTTCTTTTGCACGATCCCGATAAACAAGCTATAGAAAATTATTTAAATAAGTTCGACATAACTTAGCATATCAATACATACCGGCTGTGATCGAACAATACCCGCTGTTGCTAAATTTTCCTATAGAAACAACTATTTTATTTACAACAAAAACTAAATTTTGGCATGTTACTTTGTGGAGATTGGACATTTGTAAATGTTTTTCAAGTATTTCACGTGTATCGAATTGTCGTTGACATAGAAGACATGCCAATTTATTCCAATCGACTAATTTTTCTTCACTACTATCGAGAATATTGGTACTAGTTGTTGTGGTGGCGGTAGCATTCGTTGCTGTTGAAGATTTCATTGCATTATTATTATCATTATCATCATTATCCGACTCAGGATTCTCAAACGCTGCTAATAGCGCAGGTCGATTCGATGTGCTACTACTACTATTCGATGACATTAAATTAAGTGATATTAAACCACCCGTTGGTCGATTCGATGGAAGACCAACTTCAGCAAAAGATGTCGATACTCCGCTAGTTGACGAATTCATAGATGTAGTATCGTTATTACTTGTTGTTGTTGTTGTTATTATAGCAGCGGCAGCTGCTGCTGCTACTTGAGCTTTACGTTTAGTTTCCTTTTCTTTTCTTTCGCGTTCTTTTTTAGCCCATTGTTCCATTTCCTATTAAAAAATAAATAAATTATTCATTGAAGCACAAAAAAAATATATCGAGACATACTTTGGCAACTTTTTGAGCATTTTTTACTTTATCAGTTTTATCTTTGGGCTCCGTTGACGTGGTAGTATTCGTAGTTTCAGTAGTAACTGCTGGTGTTACTGTATCTTCAACGGGTATATAATTTAATTTAGCTGGATCCCAATACATATATTTTTGTGTTGTTGGATTATAGAAATACGATGATTTCGCATCGAAATAGAATCCTGTTGTTTTATCAAAATGAAAACCGACATCAGGATACCATTCGAATTTTGATGGGTCTGGTGTTGAATACGGTTCCGCATCTCGTCCATCTTTTGTGGAACAATGTCGTTTTTTATGATGATTGGACGATGAATCACTTGAGTAATCACTACTTGAATGATTTCGACGCCGTTGTGGACGTGTATAATCACGTTGTTTCTGAGCATGAACATTTTGCAATGCGTGCTGAGCTATTTCAGCTGCAGTATTCGTTCGATCGACTAAATAAGAACAAATATATACATATCGGCATCGGGTATTCGTTTTTTTTTACCATTATTTGATGGAAGTAATTGTGCAACATTTGCCGATCGATCCTGTTGAAAGAAAAAAAAATATTAAATCAACGATAAAACAAAATCGAATATGAATTTTTACTTGATCATGTCGATGACGAGATCGAGATGAATTTGATCTTCTTGAATAAAAATCTTCATCTTCATCTTGAATTTGTGCTAGTCTAAAAGTAAATGAATCATAGAAGAAAAATCAAACCAAACGACGAAAGAAATTTACGATGTTGCAAAATTATTTTTTGAAAAGTGAACTATAACAGCTTTGCCTTCAATTTCTACTCCCGGTGTAGTTGTTTGTAATTTTTCATATACTAATACAGAGTCCTTAAAATAAAGTAATCACGAAATATTATTTTTGTTGTTGTTTCAATAAATCCAAAACAATGAGATATACATGAATCGTATTATATTCAACAAATGCAAAGCCACGTGAAACACCGGTATAATTATCTTTAACAATTGCAGAATTTTTCATTTGAACTAATGTTAATTCCAACAGTTTAGTTTCGATTGTTTCCTTAGATGTTAAAATATCTAAACCACGTAGTACCAAGGCTGAAAAAGTTTTCAAATAGTTTGTTTTTCATGGTTAATAAAAACAAATAGACGAGCTATTTTTCTTACTATTGCATGGATTTAATCCAACAAATGAAAATCCATCAAGATCTCGTGTTCGTTCCGAGTCTATAAGAAATGCCAGAAAAACGAATTTTTTATATTTAACTCTCATAATAAATATTTGTCTTTTTTGTTTTCTTCATTTGATTTGGTATATTATAAATATATATATACATTATTCTTTCCCACATACCTTCACGCGATATATGACAATTAAAACAATGATCACGCCGTTTAAAATTTTGTACACCACACTAAAAATAAAAAAGTTTAATAATGAATTTTCTGTGTTTTTGCTAGAAATTTACTTTATAACAATCCCAATCACGAAGACGTAATTCATTTGTATTGTTACGTTGATAATCTCGATGATTTGTAGTATTGCTGTTGTTGTTGTTGTTGTTATGGATCATTGATGAATCGTCGTCGAAGCGATGAGTCAGTGTAACAAGATGGTCGTTGAGAAGAAATGTACCCTGAATGAAAATCAACAGTAGGGATTGATTCGAGTGTCCAAATAAATTCTCGACGAATATAGTTATATCTGTATATGTATTATATATATATATATACGCTGCCGTCCGTTGGATAAACGACGGCTCTCCCACCAATAGATAGAAACAAGAGTGATGGAATATCTAGGTTTTTGTTTGAACCTGCGTTAAAGTCATCCATTGTTCAGCTTCTTGAACCGTATTGAATTCGATGTAAGCCGTTTGAAGATTTGTCGCTAGAAAGAAAAAGAATATAAGATAAAATGATAAACTATAATAAATTAAAAATTATTTACCTGGATCTCTACGATGAATAATTCGAATTTCTTCTAGTGGTACTTTAGCAATCATTAATTCAGAGAGTAACTAAAAAAATTTTATTTTAATTAATACTATTCACATTTAGATAAATTAATTTTGATACGATCTCATTCTAAAGAGACTTCTTTGTGTATTGAGATTTTTCTTTTGATAATCTGCAATGTCGTGCACTTGAATACGGAATTAGTCTTCCTTTTATATGATACTTAAATGTCAAGAATTTGTTTTATTCAACTATTTAGCTATTGAATTTTGACTTTTTTTTTCTCATAAAAAATTCAATTAAAATCTAATGAAGAACATAATTTGGATAGAATTTAATAGATATTTGTTACAATACATAGGACAACCTTTCGCATTAAGGTCAGTCAGATCGGATGACTCATTCTTTATTTTTCACACTCTATAACAATGATAGCAATCATCTGATGAGATTATTGTTTGTCGTAGTGAATGGAAAGATCCTATGCCTAGTCTATTGATTCTACACACAAATATCATTTCGCAATGTTAATGTGAACTTTGTACTATAAATATTCTGCAAAAAAAAGGAAGCGACTTTCCAATTCATTAGATAATTATAGAATGATTGCTTGAACACTCGAGTCATTATTTTCAATAAAGAAAAAAAATAAACTTTATAAACCTCGTGTTCATCGTAAATCAATGGAATGTTATGCATAATGATTGTACTTGTTGTTTTCGGTTCATGCTTTTCAACCTGAAATTGGAAATTAACCTTTAGATTTTTGCTCTTAGAAGAAGTTCATTTTACTGATATTCGTCGTTTTCGGTCTCGACTTTTACTACGAGCTTGTGAACTATGACTTGAACTAGCTGATGAATGTCGTCGTCGACGAGTATGATTTGTTTCATTATTTTTATCGGTCTGTTTACGTTTTCGTCGTCGTTCACTTCCACTCGATGACGAACGTGAATGTGATCGACGATGTTTAGATTTTGATTTAGTACTTGATTTATGGCGACTTCGATGATCAGAATCAGAATCCGACTCAATCGGATCTAGTGGATGTCGATGACGACGCTGGCGAGAACTTCCGCCTTGATTATGGCGAGATTTCTTTTCTTCTGAACTTGACCTTAATTACGTATCATGAAGGTTATTTAAAAAAAAACTTTTTTTTGTTTTCGGTTTACCTTCGAGAATTTTCATAAAGAAATGATGAAATACGTTCTTGTTCGGCACGAGTTTTAAATGAATGACCTGATGACATATCACCTGGACTTGAACTAGCTTGATGCATGTAATCTCAATCAGTCAGACAAAAAAAAAACTAAATGAATCTGTGACGCAAAAGACAATGTGAAATAAATAACTAAACAAATCAACATGGCATACGATTGGTAAATTATTTATTAGAAAATTTATTTAAAAGATTTTTTTTATATTATTTTTAAATTCAGATCATTTTTCACATCATTTCATTTAGTTCAAATAAATATAAAATTATGCATGGCAGCACTATCAATGTTAAAATACAGTAGATTGTAGCATCGAATTTTTTTGTCCCTTATTTGGCACCGGATGTATGGAAGAGAAATGGAAAAAAAATCCTTGATGATATTCCCTCCCACAGTGTTATGTGATCTTCAGATCTGATTTGGTTTATTCAGAAAGACATCAGTCTCCCACAGCTATTTTTCTAGTATATTCTTTCGTTTAGATAGATCCTACTCATTCATGAGTAATTGTTTATCACTTTTTCCATGATACAACAAAAAAGAAATGGGTTGTGATTATCTTCTATGTAAGTTTTTCTTTCTTTTCTTTTCTTTACCTTATGGACAAACTATTATATTCTTCTTTTTTTAGTCTCCTTTTATTGTCATTCCATCTCTAGTCATCAAAACATTCGCGCAATAAAATCTTGATAAGAACATTTAGCACTATGTTTAGTCCGTTGACGTATTCATATGTAGCGGATGATGAGTATGATACTCGTAAGTGTTCAATAATCGAAAAACAATAATATTAATTCATTTTTTGTTTTATTTTATTTTATTTCAGTTCCTCCTTTACCACCCCAGATGAAAGCACCACCAAAAAAAGCAGTAAGATTATCCTTTTTATTTTTTGTTTTCTTCGCTCATACTTATTATTCATCTTAATAACATAACACTTAGGCACATCTATTGGATATACCCACTGGTAACAATCCATGGACTGCTGTATTAAAGCAAGCAGAAATGCGACGACGTAAACGTCGACAAACAACACCTGAACATCCACGCCGAGCTTTATTTTGTTTAACACTTGATAATAAATTACGTCGTACATGTATTAAATTAGTTGAATGGAAGTATGTTTTTATTTAATATGCATTTTCAATTTACATAATTTTATCTTGTTTTCTATAGACCTTTCGAGTATCTAGTATTATTTACAATTTTTTGCAATTGTGCAGCTTTGGCTCTTAGTAAGCCATTACCAAATAATGATACAACTCCAACAAATTCGATTCTAGTAATTAGATAACTATTATTATTATTCCGATATAATTAAATTATTTTTTAGGAACAAATTGAATATATTTTTTTGGCAATATTTACACTTGAGGTTATATTAAAAATTATTGCATATGGCTTATGCTTGCATCCAAATGCCTATTTAAGAAGTGGCTGGAATTTACTTGATTTTATTATTGTTGTTGTCGGGTACGATTATTTAATATTATTTTAAACGGAAAATAAAATCTATTTCAATATCCTATAGATTTTTGAGTGTGATCTTGGTTCAATATAATGTGCAAGGTTTTGATGTTAAATCATTACGAGCATTTCGTGTGATTCGACCTTTAAAACTTGTTAATGGTGTACCAAGTAAATATAAACCATGCTAACCTTTTCGTGTCCGTATTGATATTAGTTAGTGTAACTGTGTTTGGTTGTGTAAATGTATTGTTTATTATTATTTGGTAAGAGTAATATTGTTCCATGCTTACTGTGAATTGTTTCTATTAATAACAAGACAAAATTTATCAATGACATTTTATTACCTTTAAGGTTTACAAATTGTATTAAATTCGATATTACGAGCTATGTTGCCACTATTACATATTGCTCTCTTAGTATTATTTGTCATTATTATCTATGCGATTATAGGCTTGGAATTATTCTGTGGTAAAATGCATATGACTTGTTATTATAATGGAACGAGTAAGATCGATTTTGTTTTAAGAAAGAAAACTAGAACATCGATTACTTCATTTGATTCTTTAGATATACTACCACGGATGGAGGAAATGAGGCCATGTGGTGAAAAAGGTCGAAAATGTCCTGATGGACAAGAATGTAAAGATATCGGTTGGGAAGGTCCATGGTATGGAATTATCAATTTTGATAATTTTGGCCTGGCCATGTTAACAGTATTTCAATGTATAACTATGGAAGGATGGACATCGATATTATATAAAGTATGTATTTAGTCATATCCACGCGATGGAAACAAATAGGAAATATAAAACAAGCATATTACATGACTCTATTGATCTTGAAAAGGTCAATTTATGTGACTCCTGAAATAGACGTACGAAGAAAAAAAAAATATTGAATCTATATACGGAAATATTAAAAGTCTTTTTTTTTAACTCGGCCTCGATACTTTTCCTGTAGAATAAATGAACATTAATAAGTTACCTTTCTAACGCTTGTTTAATATAAATATAAAAGGTGGCATGCATATATATATATATATATATATACATTATATATGATTAAGTTCGTTTGATGAAAAGCGAAATATGGCGAAATTTAAAAAATAAAATATAATTCTATTGTTCTGTTTAGATGAATGATGCTATTGGGCGTGATTGGGCATGGATTTATTTTGTGTCATTAATAATAATAGGATCATTTTTTGTAATGAATCTTGTATTGGGTGTTCTAAGCGGGTAATGTTAAATAGTATAGAGTAATTTTTACCATATGTTTTTATTTCCAGTGAATTTTCTAAAGAGAGAGAAAAAGCAAAACAACGAGGTGATTTTCAAAAATTAAGAGAAATTCAAATAATCGATGAATCATTTCGAAATTATATGGCATGGATAAGAAAAGCTGGTAAAATTACTACGGAATATAACAATTTCATTCTCTTATTTTTGTTTTTTGTTTTTTTTTCTTAAGAAATTGGTGATGATACAAATGATATCATACAAAATGATAGTCAGCATTTGTTTTTTTATTTATAAACCTTTTATACTGTTGTTTTACGTTTAGATACTCTTGATGCATCAGGTGAGCCGGTAAAAAAACGAAGAAATTTTGAATCACATTGCGGATGGCTCTGTACAAAATTGTATGTATATTCAATTAAAGAATTCATTTATTTATTTTTCTTTTAATCATTGATATATTTTTATTTAGACGTTATTTTCGAAATTTTCATGCATATACTCGACGTCGTATTCATGCTATAGTTAAATCTCAAGCATTTTATTGGATTGTTATTGTACTTGTATTAATGAACACAGTTGTACTAGCAAGTGAATATTATGGACAGCCAGAGTGGCTCACACAGACACAAGGTATTAGAGTGCAAATTTTCTGTTTCTTTCTTGTTATTGTTCTTGTCTATTGAAAGAGATTTAGAAATAACTGCAAAAATTCAGTATGATTAAGTTTCGTCACGTTTTTGCTCGGATATGATATGTACGACTATTGAGTATCTTGGTTAGCTTGTATGAATAGGAGTTCTTTTTTTGTTAATCGATTTTTGTAGTTATGAGAATAGTCAAGGGTCTTCATAGACGAATGAAAATGAATTGAGTAAGTATATGGAGAATCGATAATGACTATTGATGTCTTTGACTTGGCGGAATGTATAGAAGTGCTTGAGTCACGCACGCAATAAAGTATATCTAACCTCAAGGGTCGAAGATTCCTATGAAAGACAAAAGTCAGTAATATATTGAAAGGCGCAAGTTATTAATTAATAAAGAGATAGATGAAGATCACGGAAAACATGAAGCGATTGTTGTTCTCTATCAGTTTTAGCACTTCACGGCTTCAAGCTATTTAGTTTATGAATGAGAAAATGATTGGAGAGAGACGATTCGTCCTTCTCACAAAAACCAATGTCAATCATTTTCTCAATAGAGTTAAAGCGAATAGTGAACGATGTTTTAAAATTGTGATATCAAATAATGTTCTACGGAGTCGAACAACTAGAAAATAGTCGATTGAGATTCTAACAATTTTTCTTAATTTATTTTCTTAGAAATCGCAAATCGATTATTTGTGTATCTGTTCTCATTTGAAATGCTTCTTAAAATGTATTCACTTGGCATAACTGGTTATTTTGTATCAAATTTTAATCGTTTCGATTGCTTTGTCGTTATCGCATCAATTATTGAATTTGTTCTTATTTATATTGAATTTATGCCACCATTAGGTATATCGGTGCTTCGTTGTGTACGTCTATTACGTGTATTTAAAGTAACACGGTATTGGATGGCACTAAGAAATCTAGTGGCATCTTTGCTTAATTCAATGAAATCTATAGCATCTTTGCTTTTACTATTATTCTTGTTTATTGTCATATTTGCTCTATTGGGCATGCAAATGTTTGGCGGAAAATTCGATCATATATTTCTAGTCGAAGAAAAGCCAAGAAATAATTTTGATTCGTTTTGGGGAGCACTCATTACTGTTTTTCAAGTAAGAAGAAAATAAATTTAGACAAGCAATTTATTTTAATTTAAAATTCATATTTTAGATTCTAACCGGAGAGGATTGGAATGAAGTATTATATACGGGTATACGTGCGCTCGGTGGCCTTGGCCTAGTTGGTACCGTTGTATGTTTTTATTTTATTATTTTATTTATCTGTGGTAATTATATATTATTGAACGTGTTTTTGGCTAGTAAGTTTTTGTTATGCGTTTTGGAAGAATCAACACGAATCGAATGCATATATATATATATTTATTTATTTGTCTGATTTCTAGTCGCCGTTGATAATTTGGCTGATGCGGAAAATTTAACAGCCGCTGAAGAGGAAGAACAGAAAAAAAAGGCACAAGCAAAACTAGGCGAAGATGCTAAATTAAATGGAGAAGTGAAAGCAACAGAGTAAGTTGCAGTCATCATTCTTTAAAATTTACACTTTGAACCAAAAAAAAAAAACTAGAGATCACATAAATATTTCAGTTCGATGCCATAATACCGTCATGACATATTTATCCATACAAAAAAAAAAGTTAAGAATGAATAATTTAGCTAACAGAAATTTCCGAACGATGTTCGTTCTGCGTATTTTGTTTTTGTCTCAAAGAGTATAGTAGACCGGACTGATCTTATTTTGTTTTCTAAAATTCTTTCTGGTGGCTAATGATAAGATATCGCTTGTTATGCAAAATGTCAATCAACGAAGAATTATTTTCCGGTCGGAACTTGCCGCTTCTGGCTCCTTGAAAAAATTCAGAGCAAAGCAATTTGCTAAGCTTGACATAATTTTGTTTTTCAAATGAAAGTTTAAAAAGCATCTTAATTAGACTGATAAGCAAATGAAAATGTGATCGAATGTGGAATCTCTCGCGTTATTATATTTTTTTGATCGATGTGCTACGCTCAAGGTGTTAGTGTTCTAGTTCAATTGTCTCTATTAATGAGCACAACAACCAGGTACCTAGCTAGGTCCTGTAATATTTCAAAATAGATATTCAACAAGTTGTTTGATTAAATATTTAAGAGCATTTTTTTTNTTTTTTTTATCAAACGTTAAAAGCCTATGAAATAATCGCGAGTGACCAAATTATCTTAGATACTGGTAATAGTAATGCAATAGACTGCTGGGTACATTATTCGTCACGGATAAATGCCCCCCAATCTAAAACCGATATACAGACAGATGGAAATTGAATTAATCGTTTATTATAATCTTGTTTTACGTTTTAGAACTGTTGAAGAACAAGTTAATATTGGTAATTTTTGTTTTATTTTTTGGCGTTGACGAAGATAATTGTGATTGTTTAGATAAAAAATTAAATGAAGAAACTCGCACTGAAGAAAATGAAACAAAACCAGAAGAAAACAATGATGAAACAGAAGAAGATGGCTTGGATAAAGATGACATCAATGAACCAGAAGGTGAAGAACGACAAACAACTAGGTTTCTATTTAATATTTTCAGACGACACGAAATAAACATTGATTTGATTTTAGACCTCGACGTGTATCGGAATTGAATATTGTTGAAAAAGTAAAACCGATTCCACCCTATTCATCATTATATCTATTTCAAACTACCACTAAGTAAGAAAAAAAAATTCTTTTTTGAATTCTATGTTCATTAAAAATCATCTTTAGATTTCGTATAATTTGTCATCGTATTTGTAATCATCGAACATTTGGATATGTTGTACTTGTGTGTATTTTATTTTCAAGTATTTCACTTGGTGCAGAAGATCCAATTGATTCATATTCATTACGAAATAAGGTTTAATCAAAGATGAATTACAGATGACATACGCACATGTTTGTTTTTCTACCTTATAGGCTCTCAATACGGCTGATTATTTTTTTGCAATCGTTTTTATCGTTGAAATTTTTCTCAAAGTAAAGTCTGAAAGAAGACTCGAATATTTTATTAGATTAATTGAGTCTATTTATAGGTTGTTTCATATGGTTTAATCTTGCATCCAGGCTCATTTTGTCGTAATCGGTTTAATATTCTCGATCTTGTTGTCGTATCAGTTTCATTAACTTCAATGGTAATAAAAGATCGTGCAATGTCTGTAGTTAAAATTCTTCGAGTACTTCGCGTGCTTCGTCCACTACGTGCTATTAATCGTGCAAAGGGTCTTAAAGTATGTTTGAATTAGAACGAAATTAGTTTCTAAACGAAAAATATTCACTTTCAGCATGTTGTACAATGTGTTGTTGTTGCGATAAAGACTATTGGAAATATAATGCTTGTAACATTTCTTTTACAATTTATGTTTGCTTGTATGGGAGTACAGCTTTTTAAAGTAAGAATTTTCTATTCTTTTTTCTTATGATGGTTTAAAATTTAAAACCATTATGCTTTTCTTTAAGGGAACATTCTCTTCGTGTACAGATAAATCTATGTTAAATAAAGAAGACTGCAGGTAGGAAAATATTTATTTGATTGATCCGGTTTGCTTTTTTACTAAGAGTTCTTTTTTTTTTGTCTAGGGGCTATTTTTTAAAAATTACAGACAATCAAATTTATCGTGAAGCTAGAGAATGGACAAATTCAAAATTTCATTTTGATAATGTACTGCAAGCTTTATTAACATTATTTACTATTGCAACATTTGAAGGATGGCCAAAGTATGTATGATAGAAATTCATCAATCAGAAAGTAAAAGATCACTAGTAGATTTTTTTCTTGTTTGTGTTCTCTTATGTTAATTTAACAGTATTGTTGAATCTCCAGGTAAATACGTCCACGCTATGTTTCAATATGCATCGATAAGTGGCATAGTCACTTGTATTGATTATTTCCGAAAAAGCCATTATAGATTCACAAACATATTCCGAATTTCAAGGAAGACTACCGAATGTTGCATAACCATCGAGGTCTTGTTTTTTATACGTTTATAAATAAATAAACACGAATAATATTCATTAAGAGCGAATAATTCCTACTGAAGATTTTATAAAGCTGCTTTACTTTTAAATTATATATAAATATAAGCCGTAAGATAAGCTGCACTCGAGCGGCTAATAAGTGACAGGAAACAATTTTTATCGGTTAATAAAACATTATTATTCCCGCTAGTGTTTTGCTGCTCACCGAGAGAGATGGAATTAAGCTCAATCAAAACTCATGCGTCATTAACCTTTAGTTTTCATTGAATTCAAGCGTACGTTTCATGTTTTTCGAAAGTTTTTTCCTCTGGAAATCATTTTATAAAGTTTCAACTCAAAATTAGAGAATAGATGTAGATCAAAACAAAAATATAATTACGAACGATGGGTTCACCTGACTGTTGTCCTAGACATAAGAGGAAAACACTTCGAAAACTTAACAAAGGTTCTTGCATTCTCTGTGATTGATATATGAGAAGATTGTATAATTATGACTTTCGAATGTCTAGAAGTATTGACGATTCATTAGATTTTTCATTGGTCTACGTGGATAACTTGAACAATGATGTCTATTTTAGTCTTTTACATACGGCGATTGATTCCAAAGGTGAAGGCGAAGGACCAATTTATAATTATCGACCATTTGTGGCTCCATATTTTATTGCATTCCTTATTGTAATTATTATTTTCGTTTTGAACTCCTCGCTGAACAATTTTTTTATTTGTCTAGGTCATTGCATTTTTTATGGTCAACATATTCGTCGGTTTCGTCATCGTTACTTTTCAAAATGAAGGAGAACAAGAATACAAAAATTGTGAATTGGATAAAAACCAAGTAAGATTATTGTACTAATCGAAAAAGCAAACAAACAAACAAGAGTAGCCTTGACTATTCGATTATGATAAATCTAAGAGATGGGTTTCTTCAATTTTTGTCGAGTAGCGATAAATCATGTGGTGGAATTTCTAGTCTTATTACGGTCTCCTCATGGATTGAAAATGAGTTCAAACGGAGCGTTACAGCTTGATTCGTTTTATTTGTATTAATAAAAATAAAATATTCTGATTTTTTTAGCGTAAATGTATTGAATTTGCTCTAAAAGCGCGGCCCATAAGACGTTATATACCAGTTAAAAAAGTTCAACTGAAAATCTGGTGGTTTGTAACATCACCACCATTTGAATATGCTATATTTTCATTAATTATGATCAACACAGTTGTACTTGCAATGAAAGTATGTGTTAGATTTCGAAATAAAATCAGTACGAATAAAAATTCACGATTTGTTTTCCTAGTACAATAAACAACCTGACAATTATTCGAAAGCTCTTGACTATTTGAACATCGTATTCACAGCTATATTTGCTCTTGAATTTGTTCTTAAAATGGCTGCATTCCATTTCAGGGTACGGAAAAAATTAAAAAATAAATTTTCGGATAACAAAAAAAAACGTTTTTCTGTCTTCTTTAGAACTATTTTAGTGATCCATCAAATTGTTGTGATTTTATTATTGTTGTTGGTAGTTTAATTGATATTCTTTATACGGATATCATAGCAGTAAGTGAAATTTATTTGAAAACTAATACAGAAAATTTTTTTTATATGATAACTCAAATTGCTGATGCTATTTTGTCAGATGTGTTTTGCATCATCTCGTATTTATGCATTTGCATATGTCGTTCATGTGTCATTTTATTCTAATAGATTCGCATTAGTCGTTCTCATGCTTTTAAATAGCATTATTTTTATTTTTATTTTGTTTTTCTTTTTTTCAAAATAGCGAGTATGGAAGTCGCATCAGGTATTGCATATTGTTGTTCTGTTGTAGCCTTAATACATATTTCTATATAAATTCATGTATTGATATAATCAGTGTCATGTTGTCCAATAGATTCTTTTATCATTGGATTTAATCATGATTTTAAAATAATTATTAGTTCTCTGAATGATTTATTTGTATTCAAATCTATTTTTGAATGCTTGTTTTGATTAATTTGTTTTTTTTTTCATTCTATTTTCCATAGCCTGGTACCAATGTTATCAGTATAAATTTCTTTCGTTTATTTCGTGTTATGCGTTTGGTAAAAGTATTAAGCCGTGGCGAGGGTATTCGAACATTACTATGGACATTTATTAAATCATTTCAAGTAAGCCGCAGCGTTTTGGTTTTCTTCTAAATATGCATTCGATATTCATGATATTTGTATATTAGGCATTACCTTATGTTGCTCTACTCATTGCAATGTTGTTTTTCATCTATGCCGTCATTGGCATGCAGGTATGAAACGGCGACCATGTTAACTAAGACTTCTATGCTGATTCTACATTCCGACTGAGTAGTTATGAGGCGATTTCAGGAAGAAAAAAAAACTTTAAAAATTTGTCACGCTGAAGTAAATAACATACTTGATAAAGCAAAATGTTTCATTGATCAATGAACCTATTCCGCAGTTTAAGTTTGCAATCTTACGATGAAAGACCACCAAGTGTTCAATCGCTTTTGCGTTGAAACTGCTTACATTATGCAGCTCACAAGGAGTTATGAATACGCTGAAAATATTTTGGGCGGATAGCCTATATGTTACGAAAATAGACTATTTTTATGCCATTGTTTTATGATTGCCGTACTCCCCCCTCAGGAAAATTAGAAAAATTGATTTTCGAATTTCGATTTGAAATTTTATTTACCAATAGAGCTCAACGAGAATAGTGTTTTGTGAATGTTTTTGACCATTGAATTTGTTTTTTTCATAAAATTTGCCACTTTATTAGAAAGATGTAAAATAAAAATTTCACAATAACTGTATCTAGTGATAGGAAACGTAGAAAGGTCTGAAATGTTCACAAAAAGTAGCTCCCCTTTGGGCGTCTTTCTATGTAAAGTTTCAAGTTGAAATTCGAAAATCAATTATTTTAACGTTTCTGAGGGGGCGCCAGGCTCTCACTAAAACTCATACCTTAGAAATGGTCTATTTTCGTAACAATAAGCTATCCACTCAAAATATTTTCAGCGTATTCATAACTCCTTGTGAGCTGCATAATGTAAGCAGTTTCAACGCAAAAGCGATTGAACACTTTGTGACCTTCCCTCGTTAGTCGAGAAGAAGAAAATATCCACTCGAACTATATTTCGAGTTTAATTGCTCAATGTTGATAAAATCTTGTGATTTCGTTTTTCTAAATTTATTTAAATTTAGATGTTTGGCAAAATAGCTTTGGAGGAAAATACCGCCATCAATATTAACAATAATTTTCAAACATTTTTCAATTCGTTACTTGTTCTTTTCCGGTAATAGAAAAAAAACAATAACTACTGTTTGCATCTTCTATTCTATGATTTGAAATTTTCGTTTTATTTTGAAAAATAGTTCGGCAACAGGCGAAGCATGGCAAGAAATCATGTATGCTTGTGGACCTAGTGCCAATCCTAAATGTGACAGTCGATCACGATCAGTTAAAAATGAAAATTGTGGAAGTTATTTTGCAATACCCTATTTTCTATCATTCTATATATTATGTTCATTTCTGGTAGGATTTGATCATTACTCTTGAAGGAAAAAAAAAACAATTTCTTTTTAATCAGATTATCAATCTATTTGTTGCTGTTATAATGGATAATTTCGATTATTTAACACGTGATTGGTCTATACTTGGTCCTCATCATCTCGATGAATTTGTTCGTCTTTGGTCCGAGTATGATCCTGAAGCCAAGTATGAAAAGCAGTTTCTTTTCTTCTTCTATTATTGTATTTAAAATTAACCTAAAACTTCTAACAGAGGACGTATAAAACATCTCGAAGTAGTTAATTTACTTCGAAGTATCACACCACCGTTAGGGTTCGGAAAATTCTGCCCTCATCGGACGGCGTGCAAGGTACTTTTTTTAATTGTTTAGTTATTGTCTGCATATATGTAAATATGTATATGTATATACACGTCAAATACCTGTTCAAAATTGTTACATCCCTTTTTTATTATTCCATCATATCGTATCTTATTTTCATTTTTGTGCTTAATATGGTGTATTCTATGTGCTTTTGTTGTTGTTTCATTAAGAGGACGTATCAAACACCTCGATGTTATCACATTATTGAGAAAAATTTCACCACCACTCGGTTTCGGCAAACTCTGTCCGCATAGAAGGGCTTGTAAGGTACTGGTATAGTTTTTATCTTGTGAATATTATTAACCAACTTCATCAGTTATCAATAAGTTATTCAAGAAAATATTTGAGGACTTTACAACTTAGTACGAAAAATAGATATTTGTTTCGGAGAGTTTCAGCAGCTCTTCATTAAAATTTTTCAAAAGCATGATTAGTTTAATTCAAGAGCATGAGTGCATACAGCAAATCAATATTTTCTTGATTATTACTATTGGAAATAAATTAATATAATTGATAACCGATGAAATATTTATTATCATATTAGTCTGTCAGTGCGTATGAATAATTTACTTGTAAATTTAAATATTTCTTTGACTAAAACTGCTTGATTTTCATTAGAAATTGGTTTCTATGAATATGCCGTTGAATCAAGATGGAACTGTGATGTTTAATGCGACACTTTTTGCTTTAATTCGAACATCGTTAAAAATCAAAACCGAAGGAAATATTGATCAAGCCAATGAAGAGCTACGTGCTGTTATACGAAAAATTTGGAAACGAACACCACAAAAATTACTTGATCAAATCATTCCGCCACCGGGCTCAGACGATGATGTTACAGTGGGAAAATTTTATGCCACATTTCTTATTCAAGATTATTTTCGGCGCTTCAAAAAACGTAAAGAACAAGCAGCGAAACAAATTCAATTAGGTTTTTCAGGCGCAAGTAAAAATTCTGTTGCACTACAAGCCGGTCTACGACAGTTACATGATTTGGGACCTGAAATAAGACGAGCGATTTCAGGTGATCTAGATGATGAAGAAACATTTAATCAATTTTGGCGTGAAGAAGAACCACAACATCGTGTACGCTGAATTTATTTTAAAAGCAAAATTTCTTCTTACAAAATTTTCATTTCTTTAGCGAGATCATTCATTATTCGGTACAATGCTTGATGCATTTACACGTGCAATACGAAAACCACAGACAACCATGGGTTATCTAACGGAATACAGAATGGCTCAAGTATCACCACCTGGTACTCGTCTTCGACGCGAACCGGATGGACCTGTATCAATCACTAGTTCCGCAAATTATCATATGCCATCACCTTTTCGAGTCGGGTATGAACGCGAATTTTTTTATTTGGTTTTTATGACTAAGTTTTGCTGTTTTTGTTTTTATTTGTTGATTTTAGAGCTATATCAGCTGATCGACGTGGAATCGAACCTGATCATTATGTATTTCAAGTGCCTGAACATGAAGAAGGTCCGTTAGGACCATTAAGATTAACTGATCGCCGTGGAAATATTCGAAAAGAAAGTAGTATTTACTTTCGTCAGCCCACTCAAACATCAGATAATAACAGTCAAAACATTGATGAATTCTTACCAAGACGTCGTCGTCATTCTGTATTAACACGTCTATTTGCACGACGTAAAAACGATAGTCAAGAATCATCGTTAGTCAAAGGATCAGCTAGTACTGATGGATCCAATACACCTAAAACAAGCGTAAAATAGATTACTATATTGAAGTCATAGTTTTATTTATTTTTCTTCTAGACGATCAATCGTGGATTACTTGTTGAAAATGGTGATACAGTACGAAGTAAGTCTTCCGTGTAGATTAACTTTCAAAATTCAGCTGATCGATTTAATTTCGATTGCTCACTTTAATCACTACCTAGAGAAAATTTAGTTTTTCAATAGAAAAAAGTAAATAATAAAATTTTCCTTTGGTGACGCGTAGGCTGATAAATCGATTGATTCCCGAGGAAATTCGCTATAGATAAATTATTTACAGCATATTTTGACGATTCACATCGGTATTAACAAAACTCTGTAAACTATTCATATTTTCTTCCGCAATATTTCCTATGGGAAAACCGAAAGAAAATTGCTTTTCGATTTCTAATTAAAAACTTGATGTTATTTAGTCAAAAATATTATGAAAAACTCGGAAACATTTAATTTTCTAGAGAATTCTTTCGGCTATTTCCCATCACAATGAGAACAACCGTTTAATTTCGAGTTCTAAACACCCCAAAGTTTGTTTTTGTTTTTGCTCGTGAACCTTGACTCGATAAGTAAATTTGTTTACTGGCATCATTATCTAACTCATCGGTACAGAAAAAATCGGAATTAAATATGGTTGATCAGGCCTAAGCGCTACTCTATATAACAGTTCTTGATTCTTTTATAAATATTTCCAGCACGAGCAATCAACTTAAGTGGATCGCTGCAACATTCACAGATGCCTACACATTCCTTGGGAATATCTACATCTAATGAAAATCAACAACAAGGTTAATAACAAAAATGCATGTTGGGCTTTTCTTACGACGAAGAAGATTACATTTTATTCTAGATTTTACACCTTATGCAGCGCAATCAATATCGAGAGATGATGTCGAAGAATTAGTTAATGCATGTCTTGATACATCGGGTATCGATCGTCGTTATAGTGCAATAATACTAGAAGAATTACGTGATTGTACAAATTTAAGTCCTGATCAAATGAGACAAGCTGCACATGAAATAACAACAACACTTGGTTCCAATTCTCCTCAATATGCATCTTTTGCATCGTCAATATACGATTCAGCTGCTACACGCGTGCCATCACCGGATGAACTACTTTTCGATTCATCGAATCATTATGCGAACGTGTGATCTATAAATTCCTTTATTTATGTTTATTTTTTGTCTTTGTATAACGGTGCTCATTTTCTTGTCGATTTGCATGATTGTTGTCTTCCAGATAAAAAAACAAATGTATATCCGTCAATTCTATTTCCTTTTAAATGTACAATACTCTATTCCAGATAGATCATAGATACTATAGATTTATATATTTATTTATTTGTGTTTGTATACGTAACTGTCACCAATCATGTGTTCCAAGAGTTTATTTTTCCTTTTTCTTTTTCTTTTTGTTAACATGAAAAAAACGAAATAATAGCAAACTTCTTTGACTTCTTTTTTTTGTTTGTTTTGCTGTTCGGTTTAATATCATTTGTACATGTTTGTTCTATTTATTTCTTGAATATTTTGTTCTTGTTCGAATAATATAAATGTCATGGAAGATAAATATCTAGCAATATAGAAATTAATACTTGCTATCAAATATTTGAATCATGTCATTGATTTAGCATAGACATGATGATCGAATGGTTAGGGTGTTAGACTTGCACATTAATGCAATTTTCACGGACAGGTACGATATGAATCATACATTTGAGATTATTATGTAAACCTTTTAGAGAAAAAATTGTGATAATATTATTTTATATTCCATTATTGCCTGAAGCAGTATTTTTTTCCACTCTAATGCACTATGAATACGCCAAAAACATATCTATTAATCATAGAGTTACTGTTTAGCAATAAAATGAACATTCATCTATCTCTCTATTTTCGCGTAAACCGTCC
>OENM01000086.1:126519-162804 GCA_900239745.1 Rotaria magnacalcarata
CCCCCCCCCCCCCCCCCCCCCCCCCCCCCCCAGCCCCCTCTACATAGGTCTTTGCCCCCCCTACGAAACATAAAATCCTGTGAAAAAGAATATTTAGCCCCCCTACGATCGTTTCGTTCAATGGCTGAGCCCCCCGCCCCTAACATTTTTTTCTGGTTACGCCACTACTTGTGATGCGTACGTCAAGTAAGTAAAAAATAATAAAAATAATAAATAAAAAAAACTCGTGACGGACTACATAAATGCTTCTGCTTCGCATCGCATTAAAAAAAAACTCGCGACGGACTACATGAATGCTGTGCTTCGCACCGCATTAAAAAATAGCAGTACTACAGTGTTGAACAGGGTCAAATTAACACCATGACATGAATGCTGTTTTATTTTTATTTTACGTTAAATGTTCAAAGTAATTAAATTTTGAGTCTGCTTCTGACACTTGGATAATCATTAAATCAACATGTCAAGAGACTCTTTTTTAAAGATTTCTCTTTCTGAAAATGAATTTCATAAGATCGATATCATTTTTCAATCGGAAGTCCAATTTACATATACCATTCGATGGAGGACGGCGACGTACTTTTGTGTATGGTTTTCATCCTTCATTTGTATCCAAAATAATAGCATTTCAACAGACGAAGATATAACTGTTTTTATCTAGTATCGTATTCATTTATCGTGAGGAAATAGTTATTTCCTGCCATCGATTATGTGCGATATACTTTATTATCTCTTTCGCACAAGCACATGTATGTCATCATTACGGCAAGATTCTTTGTCAATTATAATATTACTTTAGTTAGAAAATATTTTCATCAATCTTACTATAATAGTTTCCTTTTTTCATCGGCTTCAATATTTGTGTACAAGTCGTTTCTTCTATTTTAGCAAGTTAATGGTGGTTGTGGTTATCCATGTGTTGTACTTCATCTTCCAATCAATGTTCATTTTCTTTTCCTACATAATCATAACTGACTTTTTATCGGAATCGTCAAGTTGACGATTGAAACAACATACAATTAATGAATAGAATACGAAATATTCTATTTTTTTCTTCTTCTTAAATATACAGACTGATTAGCAGATGTAAATAATTCAACATAGGCAGAAACAATGAATAGTTTAGATTACACTAATTTCATACAAAATATGTCATGAAAAACTTAGCTTTCTGCAGATAGCAACGAATTAATAGTTGAATTAGACACGGCAAAAACAATTGAAAATCTCCTTTGAGTCTAATTTAAATTAGAATTTTCAATCAAAGTTCTTAATTATTTTGTTGGCTAAGTTGAATATTTGTGATTCAAACACGATGATTACTTGAATGAGTTATATACAAATTGCTGTTGAAAGTATAAGCAACAAATAGTCACGTCTATTTGATGTTTTGATAAATACGACTCTTTAAAAAGAAATAAGTAACGAAAAAGAATTTATGAATACTTTTGCATTTATTTTCGAATATGTTCCTTTTTTCTGCTTCAATTATACCGATCTATATTTAAAGAAGAGTACATATTCCCTTTTCTGAAAGAAAGGGTTATATGCAGCTTAAATATCTTTAAAGTTTGTATGTTTGTATGTATGTTTGTTTGACAAGCCAATCAGATTTCAGTATCCACTAAACCAATGAAAATTTCAGCGCCGGCTCTCCGAAAAAAATCCCCCCCACAGGTAATCAGGGTCGGGGAATCCGAATCCGAGATCAGTTTTTTAGAATTTTGAGTTTGGAAATTTTTAGGACCCCGAAATACTTTTTTAGGAAAAAANTTTTTGTAGCTATAAGTTTGTTAGCATCAGTGAGGTGAGCCGTTTCTACTGTTTGTTTTGTTGTAAGATTATGTAGCTTGAAAACATGACATTATTTTGAAATATTTAATCGTTTTCATGGTAATATAGAATTTGCGAATGGAAAAAATGATGTATTTATTTCTACTAGGGCTATTTAAAACTCCCCTATAAGAGAAACTAAAATTTTAATTTCCCCTAGGGAAAACCAAAATCTTCAATTTTTCCTATAAATTACACTGGAAAAAAAAAGATTTTAATTTGCCCTAGGTGAGATTAAAATTTCAATTTCCCCTAAGGGCTATTTTAAATAGCCCTGCATTTCAATCTCCCCTGTAACATATATAATACGATAGAATCTCTTTATTATCTAACAAAAATTTACCAGGTACATTAGCCATCGATTCATTCGAACTATAATTTCCGAATAGACTAAAACCACGTTTACTTGAATCATTCGAATCCATTATTCTTCTAGAAAAACAAACAGTGAATTTTTCACGTTTTTCTTTTTATCAATAAATAAATATCTATAATTCATACAAATATTCTTCTTTTTAAACACAACAAACCAACATACAAAGATTTATATATCCCCGAAATGAACATGAAAGATAGAGAAAAAAAAATGCATCGAAAAAAGACAAACTATCAAATACAGACAACATCTGTCTAAAAAATGTTTAACGAAACATTTTTATTTCGTTGTTTTTATCGAATATTTTTGTTTTTATAGAAAACAGTATCGAAACACATTGTTGAGATCAAGTAAAAAGGAAAATTTTATATTAACAAAAAGAAAAAATAAAATACAATAAAAATATATCACACAGAAGTAAACAGCGATTGAGAGAAACGCAAGAGGTAATGCATGCTAATTGCTGAACTCAGGATTTTCGCCTGTATATTCATTTTCGAGACGATATTGTAATGCACTAAATGATGGACGATCGTCAGGTTGTGGTTCCCAACATTCACGCATTATTGTATAGAGTGAGGATGGACAATTCGGTGGTTGAGGTAAACGATAACCTTGATCGACTTTTCGTAATACTTCAGCATTGGTCATGCCAGGATAGGGTGTACGACCATATGTAACTAATTCTGTTAATAATATACCATAGGACCAAACCTAAATAGATCGGGTATAGAAGAAGAAAACTGAAAACATAAAAGACAGTATTTACATCGCTTTTAATAGTAAAACGATTGTAAAGTGCAGCTTCAGGTGCAGTCCATTTGATGGGGAATTTCGTGCCTTCTTTTGCTTCGTACATACCACCAGCATATTCCTAAAAAAAATAGTAAACTGTGTAATTGAAATAGAATTTTTCAAAATTCTTTCTCCAAATCAATGATTAACTTAAATGTTTCTGATACTGTAATTGACTCTCTGGACGAACTACATTTCACATTGATAACGTTCAAAAAACAAAAACACAACATCATACAGAATTTTTCATAAGGAACTTGAACTTTTAAATACACAAGTTTAATCACATTTCTAGCGATCGTGAGGAGAAATTCTCGATAAACATTCTATCTGAACTTTAAGGAGATAAAATTCACTCGAAGTCTTATTCCTATGTAAAAGAAAGGATTCTTGTCGATCTCATTATACAAACCTTGATAATTCTTGCTAGGCCAAAATCAGCTATTTTAACCGTATTATTTTCGCCCACAAGAACATTTCGAGCAGCAAGATCTATACAAATTATTCAGATTTTTAAATAGTCTCTTTCTAATTCATTACCTCGATGAATATAATTCTGTTGTTCTAAATACGCCATTCCACGTGCAATTTGTGTCGCGATATAAATCAATACTAATATTTTCAATTGTCGACCTCGAAGACCTAAACTTGAATAATGAAAAAAAAAAAAAAGAAACACTTATGAAAACGAAATTTTACTTTGTAAATAATCAAGAAGACTTCCATTTTGCATCAATTCTGTAACAATATAAATCGGTTCTTCAATAGTACATACAGCATATAATTGAATTAAATTTGAATGTTTAAGTTTTTTCATTATCGACGCTTCAGCTAAGAAATCTGCTGGATTCATCGAACCTTAAAGAAAAACAAATATACATATTTTTCTTCAACAAAAACAGAGAAAATACAAACCTGGTTTAAGTGTTTTAATTGCAACAGGCATACGATTATTCCATAAACCTTCCCAGACATCACCAAATTGTCCACTACCAAGACTTCGAATTAATCTTAAATCACGACGGTCGATTTCCCATTTATCAACAAGGTTATGCGATAGACCATCAGGCTCAGGTTTGACGATCTATTCGATCTTCTTATTTTTAGAAATTAAAAACCAAAATTACTTACATGTACACAAGGCTTTCTTAGGTTTACGCATAGACCATCTGACGTCTTGGAATAATGAGAGACAAGCTCTGGTAGAGAACGAAATGTTATGCGACGTGCTATATAAAATCGATTATCATCCGTTTGTCTGATTCGATAATGTTTTATTGAATCATTATCTCGGACTTAAAAAGAGATACAAAAAAGAAACCAAATTTTCGATGAATTTAAAAATAAAAAAATATTTATTTTACTTGATAAAGAAAAATCAGTACGTCTTGTTTCACTATCTCTAATCTGAAAGAAGAAGAAAAAAATTTCATTGATCGAAGAAGACGAAGAAAAAACACGCGTACAAGAAAACTTCCATGTTCATTAGTATCCGACATGAGTTGTTTTTCAGCGTCAATGCGTCGTATAGATTTAAAATACCATCTAATTATAGAGAAAATGATTTGCATTTTGGTTTTAATGCAAAAAAATCAACATACGATTCAGATTCTAAACTATCACGTTTAGCAACATAATTAGATGGAATCCAACCTTCTTGTCCATTTTCATTTTTTGCTTTCCACCAAGCCGAACTTTTCTTCGTTGTTATATCAAGTAGATCACTTTTTCTTATGGTTAAATCATCTTTTGTTCGTGCATCATAATCAAATATAGCTACGTATTGAAAGTAATTTCTATCATTGATTGATTTGGAAATCATTGGAGAAGTTGTTGTCGATGATGAACTTGAAACACCGGAAGATGATGGTGTTCGTATTGGGATATTATTTGCATTCGATGTCGGACCGTTCGATGCAAATATAGTCGACGTAGGTGAACCGGGTTGTGAAAGAAGCGTTTGTTGAACAAAAATCGGTACTAAAACGGATGGATTTGATCTACTTATGCGTGGTGAACTAAAGTTATTTTGATTTTGATTTATATCCGGATCATGATTTAACTCTAATTTGCTTGATGATGGACGACCAAAGTCAATGAAATTTCCCATGCCTTTCTAAAAACAAAAGAGAAAATACGATTTGAAAAAGAACAATTTTGTTATTAGCTAGTCTTGCAACTTGTATCTATCTCTTGTTCGTCGAGGAAGAACAAGTGTTAATTTGAAAACTTACATCATTTTGTTCTTTTCGACTGGTCGCTTCTTGTAATCGTTGTTCGGCTTTACGAGCTAATATTCGTACATTTCGTTGTGCTTGTTCAACGATTGAACGTGCATCAACATGCTCAGAAATATAGTTTTTAGTTGACTTAAAACCATCTTGTAGCAATTGATGTACACGCGATTTATTAGATTCTGCCATTGTATATTATTTTCAGTCACAGGGATGTTTCTTTTTCGTACATACAGTCTCTATGTCTTCAAATGTGCACACAATTCAACGTATGTGCTCAGTCTACAATGTCACACTTGCAATTTTTTCCCCGTTTTGTGCGCTTGTGTACAGTACGAAAAAGTCAAAATCAACGGGCGATAGACGTAGAAAGACAACCAAAAGAAAAGAGCAAAAAAAAGTAAAGTAACGAGATTCTGTTTTTTTTCTAGCAGCTGCTTCTGCTTCTTTTTTTTTCTTTGATAATAGTAAATAACTGTTCGACGATCGTTATTTCGCTTTACCTGTTCTTCAATGTTACAAATAGAAATCATTCATCGTTACAATGAACGATTTTACTTAGTTTTTATGTAAGAAATTAGTCATCTATATTCGTTCTCATTCTATGATTAATCGACTGTTTAGTGTGGGGGTTAGGTAGTGTCATTGATTCTACAAAAAGGGTAGACGAACGAAGTCTTATCAAATTTTATCATTTAATACAAGGAGAAAAAGAAAAAGGTCCTAGACAATTATTTACCTGTTAGTTTTCAACGCATGGATTCGATCAATTTTGATGACCAAGTGATCTAAAATTAGCAAGAAAAAACAAATGTGTAAAATCCTGTTGAACCCCTTTTTCTTTTTCTTCATCTACTTCATACATAGCAAATACCCGACAAACAAGCGAACGCAAGTATAATGATAATACGCTCTATACTCAAATTTTTTCTTCTTCTTGTTCGAGCAAACGCTCATATTGCCTGTATACTCTTTATATTATGAGATTTAATATTTGACATTGAATGGATACAAGTTCGTTGGATTCTCTCTCTCTCTCGTCCGATTCTTTTTACTCGTAAGTTAGAAAAAAAAAACATACAAGGAAGATCATAGAATGAAAATTGATATTCTTCTCTTTTTTTGTCAAAAAAAAAAGAAAAAAGATCGTCTTCGATATGACACACCCTTGCTCTTTTCGTAAAATACGTGTTAGAAGAAAAAAAAACGAATGCAGAATGAAAAGTGAGCCCAAATTCAAAACGATAATGTCTCTTGTCCCGACTTCAAACCTTGACCTTCTTTTGAGCATAATCTCATTTTTGTTTTATTCATACCGGATGTTGTACTATCGCGACAGATAGCAAACATACTCATAAGAATAATAAACAGACCTAAAGTATGTATATTAAAAAAGAAAGAATTGTGAATCAAGGAAGAGGAAATATACTGACCTCGAAATAACATCTGGACTATTGATTTTTTATAAATGCTCAAAAATAACAAATTTTTAATATCGATAATAGTTAATCAGAACGAGAAAAAAGATCGAATAACTTTTATGGAAAATTAAGAGTAGATTTATTAAAATAGTGTATATATTGGAATTGGAACGTTCTTTTTTTTATTTCAAACATGTTTGTTTTATTGGTAGTAGATTATTATACGAATATGTATTGTACATAGAGAATACAAGATGTCACTATCGGTCAGTTTAAATGCAAAGCTATTGTTTATTTTAGTATATAAATAGAATATTCCATGAAAGAGTTTCTATTGTTAAAATAATAAACTCTTCAATAAACAGTTTTCTTTCTTACCTTGACGTATTACAAAAATAAGCTAGTTGATACAATAAGATTAATCTTTGATGTTATGATTAAAATTAAAACAATTTATCAATGATCAACACAACAGTTTCGTTGATATTTATCATTTTAATCTCCAAGAAACATTCACATTAACTTCTTTCGATACAATAGATACTAACAGTTTAGCTAGTTTTCTTCCTTGACATACCGTAATAATTAATGCTCCATAAAGATTGACTTGTCCTTCTTAGTCAAGCTCAGCTATAATAGCAATTGCCGTATCAATATATTTTCCGTTAGGAATAACCAAAAAAAAAATGAAGTCGTTCTCATGATAATTGATTATCTATAGTGATGTAAGAATCGAAACTCTTCAACAGTTAACACCAATTTCTGATAAGAATTTCCATGTAAGTCAATTCAAAACATCCTTACGATTGAAACATATGTAGTAGTCAAAGAAAACAAAAACATGTTCTATTAAATTCGAGAAAGTAGGTCGATATTCTTTATTTTTACCGTTATACAGTATTTTATTTCAAATTGAGAATACCAATTCATGATTCTGTTAAATTTAGTCTTCGAAAGTTTTATTCAAAGATAAATTCAAAGGAGATGAAACATTAGGTTTTTAACTTTGGCGAAAACAGATGAATAAATCCATCAAGGTCTAATTCACTTGGTAAACTATCAATAGAATTCACTTGATCGTTAAAAATATCAAGAATTCCAAAAGCTTCATGAAGTTCATCTAAACGAAAAAAAAAGCAAAGCATATGTCTTAAATTCTTTAGCACAAGTCAATGATAAAATGCTGCTAATTTCGTGGGAAGTGCAACATATTTTTCGTCGTTTCTCCGCTTCTACATATGTTTGATCACGCAACTCACAATTCTCGAAGGGCTGCCATTATATAATTAGAGTGTCATTTCTTGAATTTTTCTTTCCCTCCGAGGTAAACTTAGTAAATTCGATTAGAGATCTAACATATTTCGAAACTTTTCGTACAATATGAACCCATTTAATACTAACCTATTGTCATCTTCTCGCCATTGGTCATCTAGAACGATATATAATAAAATATTCTACAAGTCCAAATATAATAAACGCGTACGAGAGTTTGTGCCAGTGATTGAATATTAATTTTTGCATTCATCGATACTTTGTATTCATCAAAAACCGATTTCACTATATCATCAATCGACATTTGATCTGTATTATTGGCGAAATGATTATAGAAAATTCGTGTTGTTTCATGAAAATCAATTTTTATTTGATTAGGATCAAGAATATTTTTCTTGAAACATTGTTCATCATATAATTCTTGTATCTGACCTTCAGATATATAAATACCAAGTGCGCGAGTAAAATCGATAATTAATGGTAATGATATAAATTGTTCAATTGTTAAATTACTTGCATCTTGCAATTGAATATAATAAAATAGAGATTGAAATTGTTTGACTTCGAGATTTGATTCGATTGGCTGATTTTCTAAACGTTTTTCCATTGAAATCCTATTAAATTTCCATAGAAATATACAATTATCTTTTTCACCACAGGAAATTAAAAGATTATGACAAGAAGTAACATCAACTAATCGTACACCAGTTGGATGAGCTAAAATCATGTCATATTCATTTGAATGACCTGTTCCAGGTAATTTCATAACACCAATTTTATTTGATGTTCGATAAACAAGATAAGATCTATTCAAAATATCTTCACAATCGTTTAGCCAGACTTTTATCTAAAATTTCTTTTTTTATACTTTTAAACAAATCAACAACAAACAACAAGAAAGTAAGGATTTACTTGTGGAAATGAGTGATCTATCGCTTGAACTGTATGCCGACATTTTTTAGAATTAATGTCAAAAAATTTTATTCGTCCATTATTTATTGAGCACAATAAATAATCAGTTGTCTTATCAATAGAATACAAAACTAGAGATGATACATATGATGGATATTCAACAAGATTCATTTGAGATTGTATGATAAATGGATATTGACGTAGAGGATCAATACAATATTCAATAAGATAACCATCACTGTTACAAGAAAATAATCGTTGTTTATTTGTATGTCGATCTTCGGTAAATAGAATTGCTGTTATACTACTAAAATCATTCATACAATGACCATGATTATGATAGATATGAGATTTTTGCTCATCTTGAACATGAAGTGTGATGCTCTTGAATGAAAATCGGATGTTTATTGTTACTCATAAAAGAAAACTTACTGTATCAAGACTGACAGCAGCTAAAAAGAGTGTATTCGGAGAGAATTGAAGGAATGTTATCGATGATTGAGAATTATGCAATGGACGATTGCTTATTGGATTGTATGTAGCAGCTATAAATGAATGATAGTATTCCATACTTTGTCTTTCAGTGTGAAGTCAGTACTAGGCACTGGGCGATAAAAGACGAACGAGAAAAGCTCGGACACAAGAACTCTAAGATAGATCAGTCTTATAGTCGAAAACTCTTCATGCAGATAAGTGAAAAAATTTATTAGGATTCCGTACCATCATACAACCAGATCAAACCATTGTCTAAACCGATAGCTAAATGTGAACAATTTTTATTGAGAGCCAATTTTGAGATTCCAATACTAGTGTCAGTTGATATAAATTTGTCGAGAAACAAAGAACGCTCTGAACACAAAGCATTTATTGATAATTCTATCTTAAAATTTCCAAATAGACATACCATCACCATGCCAAGCATAGAGATGTCCTAATGAAGTACCGATATAGATGATCGGTAAGATTGAACTAAGACATAAATCAGTAATTTGACCCGTGGGTATTGTTTGTACGATTTTAACTAAAAAACGAATTACATGGATTAGCGGTGCTTCAAACAAAAGAGGCGCACTTAGCGAGAAATTTCGTTGTGCAATAAGAATTGTCTTTAAATAGTTAAGATTGTCATGTGTAAAAGATGAATCTTTATATATTACATACGTTATTTGATTGACATATTACATCGTCAAGTTCGAATGATTGATTTTTACTATCAAGTGTATTAGTCCATTCTTTACGTCCGTCTTCATTTTGATCGAATTCACCAACGCTAATGCCGATGATAGCACCGATATTTAACGATGAATATTGTTTAATAAAATGTAAATTATAATCGAAAACAGCTACTTGCGATTGTGCTGTTCCAATTATAATATGATCATTGAACCATTCGATACATGTTATATCACGTTTTAAATCATGTAAACGTTTCATAATTGTTACTTCTGGCATATAGATCTGTTGTTCTGTTGAAGAATTCGACAGATGATAAGGTAGAGTAGTTGATAAAGTGCTTGTTGGTATACTATTTCGATCTATGTTAATGGCTGTATGTTGTCGTTGTCCCATTGATGATGTTATTTGTGCGAATTCAACTTCGAAAAACACAGCTTTACCTAGACATAAGAGAACATCAAAATGATTGAAGATCAAAATTAATTGTTTTTTTTCCGAGGAAATTTCTGTAAATATCGTCATCAGATCAATTTTAGGTTTCAGTGCTTTTGCTCTATTGATAAGTCTATAGTAGTTTTAAGATTATTCTGATTCTTTTGTTTTTGTGCATGCAAACTTGAAACGAGATAGCGTGATATGAAAACTATTTTATTGGTATTTTTTTTTATAAAAATAAATAGAAAAGAGAAAACATTGCAAAAATATTTTGACTGCGCTCGGATTTTTATTTATTACCATTTGATGTAATTATAACTGCTTCACGTTTACGTGGGATCATATAACAAAAAATAATTTGACTAATTTTTTGGCCAAGTTTTCGTTGTATATCAGAATGTATTTCTAATTTCATACGATCGGAATCTTTACTAGGAGCTGAAATTCAGACGATAGAGAATCGATTACATAGTTTGTTTAACGTACTATAGAAAATAACAGAATCTATTCCAATACTACAAAAATACGATCGATCTTCAATCATAGTAAACCATGATTGTCGTTCACAACTCATAGGTATGATTGGTAACACAATTGGATTAACATCATTATTAGACCAACGCCAAAGTATTATATGTTGATTGGGTGTTTCAGTTAATATGCTAATTAATTTTCCATCACGAGATATTAAAACACGAATAAGACCTGTGTCATGAATATTTGTTAGATATTTGACGGGTTTTAATGTAAATGTATTCCAAACAATTAAATATATTTCCGGTGTTGATTCTGCTGTTACTAACCATTGTTTATCATGTGAAACTGCTGTACTTACAATAGTTGAAACGTGTCCTTGTAGAAAAGTTTGTGCTTTTCCACTTCCTGTTCCTATGATACCAACATTACTAGCAGCATAAAAATATCGAGTTTTGCCATTAATAGATAGATTTAGCAATGGTACATTGCTATTCATACCCATAGTCCAACTAAGAGATAGTGATGAATCATGATAGACTTGAGAATGATCTTCATCATTATGAGATTTAGTCAGTGATTGTGTAGAAATATCGTTAGTTCTCTGTGTTTCTTTGATTTTAGATGCACTCATGAGAGACCGAGTAATTATTAATAGAATTAAACGATAGCCTTACAAGAATAAAGGCGCTAATTTAGATTTCTTCTCTAGTTTTCTAATATACTCAAGTATAAAAATATTTTCTGATGTTTTTTTTAGTGTAGGCAATTGCTAAGCAGTAAAACGTTTTGAGAAAACATTGATATAGTTCCAAAAACAAAAAGTGATGAATATGATAGATGGCGTTCGTAGTCAATACAAACTACTATTCAAATAGTTGCAGAATTAAAACAAAAAACATCACCGAAAATTTAAAAGTAACATTAATTTCATAGCATTTTACTCATTTTATTGTTCTCTATTGCCTAACAACACGAAAGGTTTCATAGAAACAATCACTATTATGGAAGCTGCATGCATTATGGCATAGGCGAGCCTCAACACTCATTCTTTCTTCCGTACATCGAAATATCTGTCATTCTTCCTTTTTTTCTTCCTCGGATATGATTATATATAGATATTAAATTTTAAATTATTCAACATTTTATTCTTTTTTTTTAACATCTAAGTTTCTTATTTAGTGTATCACCAATCAATTATCACCCAACTAACTGTAAAATTATAGCTGTTTGAAATAATAATACCATTATGGTAAAAATTGACTAAATAGTATTTTACTAAAAGCCATCGTCTTTTTCTTCTAGGGTCTACTTGATCTATTACGAAGTTTCCGTTCAGCACCTCAACAAGAACTTCGTATTTTACTTTTGGGTCTTGATAATGCGGGAAAAGTGAGAAATTTTAGGAGAATATCCTTAGAAAAGAACAGCTAATTTTTCTTTTAGACTACATTACTTAAAGTCCTTGCCTCTGAAGATATTACACATATAACACCAACGCAAGGCTTTAACATCAAGAGTGTGCAATCGAGTGGTTTCAAACTTAATGTATGGGATATTGGTAAAAAGAAAACAAAAGACTGACTGAAGATTATTTCTATCGAATTAATTTCTTATTTTTCTATTTAAACAGGTGGTCAACGTAAAATACGACCATATTGGCGTAATTATTTTGAACATACAGATGTTTTAGTACGTTTGCTATAAAAAAAAAGGCTTCCTTGTTTTTTGTATGATTTCATTTTTTTGTTCTCTACATATAGATATATGTTATCGACAGTTCAGATCACAAACGTTTTGATGAAACAAATCAAGTAATTATTTCATGGATTTTAATTTATCATTAATATATTTTCTATAGGAATTATCTGAATTATTGCAAGAGGAAAAATTAAGTGGTGTACCTCTATTAATTTTTGCCAATAAACAAGATTTATTGAATGCTGCTAAAGCATCAGAAATCACCGACGGCCTATCATTACATGAAATACGTGATCGACGATGGCAGATACAGGGTTGTTCAGCACATACCAAAGAAGGTGTTAAAGTAAGACAAAAAGTTTTATTCTTCTAGATAAAAAAAGTCTCGTTATTTAATCGACTTTTTAGGAAGGACTCGATTGGATATCAAAAACAGTTGCTAACAATAAAAAAAAATAGACCTGAAGATCCGAAGTTTTGACTTTAGTGTTTAATAACATAGTGTGTGTGCGTGTGTATTATAAACTGTTTTAATGCTTCTGTATTTTGTCATCAACACGAAACGAGAAGTATAACACAATCTATCAACTTAGTATTAATAGTATTTTGAAGAGTGTTGTTCTTCCTTCAGTCGAAACATGCGTTTTTTTTTTTTAATTTCTGAACATTCTTTTCTTTTCTTGTCTTTCTTTTTGTACTGATGCCGAGTGTGGGACATGCTCAATATGTCTTATTTAAATGAAATCGATTGTTGTGGCTTTTCATGTACGTATGTTTATATGTGTAGGCATGTTGAAGCTATTTGGAAAAAAATGAAGAGTATATTGTGAGATGGATTTTGTCAATGTCGCTTTTTATACAAGAAATGTAAACAATAAAAATTGAATTGTCATTTTTATTTTTATCATATGTGCTTGAAAAATGACTATCTTAGTCTTATGCGTTCGTAAAATCAATAGTACATAGGTGAGATTTTTTTTGAAACACGGGCAAAAAAAACCATATGTGTAAATATTTTGAATGTGACTTGTTTTAGTCGTACGCTATTTAACATTCGACATGTTTTCGCTCTTTCTCTTTCAGCCAAAATATGTTAGACTACGATGACGGTTAATGACTCATTGTAAATAAACAATATCAACATAAAAAGAAAGCAATTTTCGTACGTACTCATCATTGTGAAGAAATCTCATTCAGAAAAAGGCAATGATGATGTCTAACAAGATGCCTTCATGCTTTTCAACATTACCTGTTGAGTTTATCTATCGTATTCTGGATAATCTCGATGAATTTACAATTTTATATTCAACTCGAAACGTTTGTGCACGATTAAATAGCATCACTGATACATATCATCGATATCAGGTAAATTTGAATTTTGTTATTCACGAAGCAGTATTCAGGCCGATCAACAATTGTAAAAGAAAAGAATCATTAAACATATTCTGTAGTAGAGCGTAACTTCACCTATGATAAACGCATAACTGAACGCCTTAGTAATTGCGAATATGCAACCACTCTATATGTTTTATACTTCATCTTCTATGTCTACCATTAATTTCGAAAGCTAGATCTCCTAACGTGAACATACGATGCACTTGTGGCTACCATAGTCATTTTGTGAAAAGAGAAAAAAATCAAATGTTGTTGTATTGTTCATTTGAACCTAAAACATTGAACATAGGAACTCACTAGTCTTGACCTTACCGACAGAAAACTTGGAGTTGAAGGCGCAAAATGTCTGACTAACGCCCTCGCCAATAACAAGGTAAAGCATTGTGCTCTATTCATTTTATCGAGCACAATTTGGCATTTTCAAGTAGACGCTCATTTCACTTAGTCTTTGTCGAAATCAAATCGGAGATGAAGGCGCCCATTATTTTGCTAATGTTCTGATCATCAATACGGTAAAATAATCTCATCTCAGTCTGCACTATCTCGATTCTTTTATTAGACACTCGAGTATCTCAAACTTCGTGATAATAACATTAGCGAGCAAGGTGCTAAATATCTAGCTGATGCTCTCGCCAGCAATACTGTAAAATACCATTTTCTAGTCATATCGCCTTTGACTATATTGACTTCTGATACAGACACTTACCACACTCATTCTTTTCGACAATGAACTCGGAGACAAAGGAGCACAGCATATTGCCAATGCTCTCGCTATCAATAGGGTAAAACATATTCTCTACTGATTTTGCCCTTCATAATTTCGACCAGAGATGCCAGCAGGCCGGCTTGCCAGGCCAGATGAATTTTGAAACTGTAGTTTGGCATGATTCGTTCATATTATATCAAAACCAGGCTAACAGACTAGATCAGTTCTAATTTATTAACCTGATTTACGTCTTCTGTGTGGGAGAAAAATTTGTGACAATAGCTTTTTTTTATTAATTTTCTATTATGTAGGAGAACTTATTATTCGATTATCGTTAAGAAAATAGAAACTAATAGCTGCAGCTAAAATGATTTGCCAATACGAAGCTATGAGATTTGTTGGATTTGAAAAATTAGACATTTCAGTTCAACGATTTTTTTGTTGCTGGCCTGGCAGGCAGGCCGGCAGCTCTGATTTCGACTTTCCATGTAGACACTCATGACACTAAGTCTTAAACGTAATCATATCGAACCGGAAGGTGTGCAATATGTTGCTAATGCTCTCAGTAGGAATACGGTATAAGCATTGAATTTTACTCTTTTTACTTCTTATCGTCTCGGTTTTCTAACAAGGCACTTATTAGACTTGCTCTTAGTGCCAATAATATTGGAAATGATGGTGCACAACATCTTGCAAATGCTCTGGCTAACAACACAGTAAAAGATAATTTTCTATTTATTTAGTCCTTCTTTATCTTGATTTTCCATACAGACACTCACTAAACTCATTATGGTTCAAAATGGAATAGGCAATCAAGGAGTACAATATATCGCCAATAGTCTGAAAAATAACACGGTTACACATGATTCTGTAGTAATCAAGTTTTTTTTTTATTATCTCAGCATTTTGCACATATAGACGCTTACCAAACTCAATCTAGTAAACAATCAAATTACTCACCTAGGAGCTAGATATCTTTCTGATGCTCTCTCTTGTAGCAAAGTAAACCAACATCTTTCAATAGCATCACTTGTCGTGATGTTCATTTTTGAAGTAGGCACTCACTAAACTTCATCTTAATCATAATAATATTGGCGCCGAAGGGGCAAAACATATTGCCAATGCTCTCATCAATAACACGGTAAACCATCGTGTTCTTCTCATCTCGCTCTTCATCGTTTTAATTGTTTCATACAGACACTCATCAAACTTGACCTTAGCCACAATGGTATCAGATCCGATGGCGCACAAAGTATTGCTAATGCTCTCACCAGCAATAGAGTAAAATTTACTTTCCAGTTACTTGACCATTCTCACTGTGTCGACTGTTTATACAGGTACTTACCGTGCTCAACTTGAGCTGCAATGATATAAGAGCTGAAGGAGCGAGACATCTTGCTGATGCTCTCATCAGAAATACGGTAAAATCAAGATTTCTATTCGAATTTTTCTTATCGATTTCAATTTATCACACAGACACTGACGACACTTGAACTTAGTCGAAATGACATCGGACTTCGAGGAGTGCAAAATCTTGCCGATGCTCTTATCCACAATACAGTGAAACTGATTTCTTCTCGTCTTATTCATCAGATTACAGATTTTCTAAGCAGACACTTACCATGCTGAATCTCAAATGCAATCAAATCGAAGATCAAGGTGCACAAATTGTTGCGAATATTGCCAGCAAAAATACGGTGAAATAAGTTCGGAAAAAGAGGTCGTTTTTAATTTTTGTTTGATTTTTATAAAGACACTCACTTTACTCAGCTAGACGATGATCGATTTGTTTTGAAGGAAATAAATTTTATAACTGTATTTCAATCCGAATTAATTTTCTATCGTGTGATTTTGTTCTATGAAGTGACATAAAACATACTGAACTGAAGTCATTCGCAACTCAATTATCACGTATTTTCTATGGAAAGTGAAATTCTCTAAAACATATCATTGAAAGCGGTTCGACAATCCCTTTTCATTCTATTGAACTGTAACCATTCTGAACGTTTTACTCGAAAACATGCGCTAAAGTAATACATTTCGAACCATAAGATTTCCCTTCGTCTTTTCTCTCTCTCTATGTTTTGAAATAGGTTAACTATTTGTGCAGACATTTTTTATTGTTAATATTTTATGTAAACAAACGATAGAAGATCAGCATTACATATCTATATCTACATGAAGAAAATATTTTCTAAAATCTTTTGAAAATGACGAAACATCATCGAAGGAAGTATAATTCACTTTCGAGCAATTGATTCGTGTCGCATCTCGTGTAAAATTGTGTGTAACTGTTGTTAGAGATTCAATTTTGGCATAAAGACAAACATAATTTGGCAAGTCGCATTTGTTATCAACTAAAAATTGTTCGACATAATCATCATTAGCCTCGATCAGATTAAGTACTTTAAGGTGAGGATATTTAATAATTGATAAATATTGATTGTCGTTCTTCTGTGGTTGCTGATTAATTACAGTTAAACTTGTCATCGATGGAAATGATAAAGCGATCCGAAGAAAAAAATCAGATTCGAATGGACGCTCATCGTGTAATGATATTGTGTGAACATAGTCGAATAATCCTCCTGGAAAGTTATTTGTAATATTGTCATAAGATTTTAGCGTATACGGAAATGTATAAAAATGAAAATAGCTATAATGACTTTCATGAAAATAATCCAAACAAGAAATAATTTGATGATCTAAAATATTGTTGAAAGTATTTTGAAACTCGTCATTTGATGGTAAATCTATTTCATGCGGAAGATAATTGAATAGGCAAATATTGAAAGTAAATTTATTTAGTCGTAACATAGGATTGACAATATTTTCTTTTAAATGATTTCCATCAATAAATCCTGTATTGAAATCGAGGTTAAGATGTAAATCTAATGTTTCTAAATTTAACATTCGTCGCAGAAGTGGCATAATCAATTCATCGTAAGCATGTGTACGCATATCACAATGTAACGAAAAAGATTTTAGATCGGGTAGTTTTACCTGAAAACAGAGGATCGGTGTCTTTCGATGAATTTTGATATTAATCAATAGCAACACATACTTTATTGTTGGTTCGTGAACTGGCAGAGAAAATGCGATAAACATCAACACGAAATGTACGAAGTTGACTGAACCGACCATCGAGTAAATGAAGACAATCAGTGAAATCTTGTACACGGACGTTTAGTTCTAACAACGATGAAGAAATCAACGTTGGAGATGAAAGACCAAATGATAATCGCTGATGGTGTAGTGAAGATTGAGCAAAATTAAAATATTGTAAATTTAAAAACGTAGTAAAGATAAGTGAAAATAAGTTTGTATAGAAACATTGAGATGAATTTGAATTTATATTTTCTCGAATGTTAATAACGAGTGATGATATTTGATTTTTAACTGTATGATTAAAAGTAGTGTCGCCTAAATAAAAATAAGAGTTTTGAAAAACTATTTATTCATTTAAAATTAACATGATAAAACCATTTACTAGTAAAGAGTGACATAGCGTCTTCTATATTATTACAATATAGGCCAAGCCCATATAAAGCAGGATATGTTGTTGAAAGAAGAATACGTTTAATAGATATGGGCTCAAGATTAAGCCATTTGATTTTATGGTGAATTTCAGGTAATATTTGCGAACAAAATCGCTCAAGTCTTCTTTTTGGTAACGATCGGATAGAATGATCCGATAAACATCGTAATAAGTTCAAACGACTTGTGAAATTTGGACTATGCACAATCACATTCAATCGTTTGTTGACACCTGCTAACGAATAAAGTACCGAAAGTTTGTTCAATTTTTCGAATATAATCAGAAGAATTTCATCCGGTAAATCATCCAATTGAATCCTAGAATACTCCATGTTTATCTTCACTGAATATTTGGTATTGAGCATTGTACTATTTATATAGACGAGCTGGGGCTCTCTTCATTGATCGACACTGACAATGATCGTCGAGAAGAACAATGATCGAGTTTTCTATTATCACACGTGACGGTGATTATTAGATCAATGAGCGAGATTATACATTGTCTTTTTCTCTTATTCTAAAGGCAGGTCAACAACGAAAAATTCATTTAATATATAATTTCGATGACTGAATCAAGAGAATTTTTTTTTGATTCTATTAAAATATCTTAAAATTAACAAGTACTCGTAAATAATCAGAGAAAAAAAGATCATCACCATAGATGTTTTGATATAAGAGAGTTCATTACGAAATATCATTTCGAAAATAAATCCTAGAAACCTTTTCGATTTGTATGTCCTTCATTCATTCGTTGGTTTAAAAATTTATAAATTCACCAAACACGAATATGTCAGACAATAGAAACTCAACAGCATCTTCATCGCAAAAGGGTTTAACTGGATCAAATGGAGAACATTTAGTGGCTATGACTGTCAGTGCGTTGCTAGCGGTGATATGAGCACTGAGAAATCCAGTGTTAACAGAAACCACATCCGTCAAAGCTCAAGAAATGTGCTTTGTTCACATACAAAATAACATTGCAACAGAAACTAATTCAACTATAATTTGCCTTTTCACAGCAATGGACAATCGGACCAACGGATGGGGAAATCCTTCATTTCAAGCAGAAATCGTTCACCCAGAAAAAGTAACACACAACAAGCAGAAATCGAAATACACCTTTCAACCCAACCCATCTACTTTCATAGATGTCGCCTCATTATAAAGCAAAATGCTTTTCTCAGGAGATGTCAAGTGAATTGCGAAAACCATTTCTCCTTACAAAAATCGATTTCTCCTACTCATGAGACGAAATGTATAATCGATTTCTTTTAGTTCTCACACTATTTCTGTCAGAGTTTATTGGAGTTATCGCGGGTGAGGGTATTGAGAACGATTTCTCTTTGACTTTTTGTCGGTGAGGGTATTGAGAAGGTTTTCTCTTTGATTTTTTGTGGTTGATGTATTTCTGCTTGAGAGAGAAGCATTTCTCGATTTTTGGGGAAATCGTCCAGCCCTCCTTTTTCATAGGTTTCATATAAAATTAAACAAGTTATTCCACGTTTTACCTCTACAGACATAGTACTTAGATCTTTATTTCATAAGAATTGATTGGAATTTTTATAAAATGAGATCATGTTTATTTAAAATATGTACATAAATATGAAAACTCTAAATATTTCATCATACTGAACACAAGTATTTATGATTATACGTATAGGAAAAACGCAATTCTTCATTTGTCATATATGTATTTATTCGTTAATACCAAAGACTAATTGTTTTTTAACAACATTTATATAATACATAATACATTAAAGTTATATATTTACAAAAGTACGTTTCGGTTTTTATTCCTTGCAAAACAATAATTATAATGTTGCAATTAATTTATCATCGGACAAGCACCGTCGGTCCACTAAGGAAAAAACAAATGAAATATTGATTATTATTTCTACGTTTTCTTCTTACAGTTAAAAGTTGCCGATGTTCAGCAAGTGCTACGGCTGATTGATAATCTTTTTGAAGGCTATCATTTAATTGAATAACTCGATCATTGGTTTCAGCTAAGCGAGGATCATTGCAAACATGATAAAGATCTAAATAATAAAAAAAAAATAAACGGGAATCTTAAAAAGTTCAAATTTCTTTAGTTTCACCTCGAAGTAAACTCATTGTATTCAATTGTGCAGTATAATCAGGAATCGATTGGCTTATTGTTGTTGCTGATTGAAGCATATTTGCACTTTCCTAATATACAAACACACACACAACATTGAAATGAAAAAGTCAAAATAATCATTTTTTACTTGATAAGTATGCATGCGGAAAAACATATGGCCAAGAATAATAAATGTGTTTGTTAAAATTTTATTCAAGTCTTCATTACTAGCGAGATTAGCTGCACGTCGAAAGAGTTCTCTATTTAAATAGGTAAAAGTCAACATTAGAAAGCAACAAAAATTTCTTCGATCGTACTTTGCTTCATGTATACGCGATTGTGTTAAGTTTTGAAGACCATTTAATAAATTCCCAATAGCATGAAGTATTGCCGATCTATCATAGAAAAAAACATTTCTTCGAATTCATTGTTTTTTAGAAAATAAAAATTATGTACTGAGTTGTATTTAAGTCAATATTAATTTGTTGTAAAATCGGTATTAGATTGGCTATTTTAGATGTTCGTAAATAGACAATAATAAGATTAGCAAAAACAAAAAAACGAAATTCTTTATCGCCAGAAAACTATAATTAAAAAAATGCTTTGCAAAAAAACCTGTTTTTATTAAAACCAAAGGGATTAATTTACTCGAGTTCGAAGAGCACTGGCAAACTAGAAAAAAAACAAATATCATAGATCAAATAGAAATATTTACAAGAAAAAATTTTCAGCTACCTGCGCTTCAGCTGCTTCATTAAAATTTAATGATGTAGCATAAAGACCCTAAAGAGAAAAAAAATAAGATTTTCAGTTTTTCTTCTCCATCATCTTTTTTCTAGCAATCTAAATTTACTAATAATGCATGAATAGTCAATGTTCGTTGAATTGCATTGCTACTATTAATCGAATTAGATGCAGTATGAAGTCGACAGAGTAGATTGATCTAATTATATTATTCGGTTGTTGTTATTCAAATATGAAAATAAGTGACTTACTTCTTTGATAGCAACGGATTTGTTACCAAATATCAAATGACTTTGTATGCGACATTCATAAAAGAGCATTTCAACGGCCATTAAAAATGGACTATGATCCATACTTTTGATTTGTTCAATTTGTGCTTGAGCTTTATCAGCATATTTAAGCGCTTTTTCTAAACGGCCTGAGAGCATTGAATGAAAAACGGTTAACTAAAGGAAAAATAAAAATATTTATTATTTTAATTTATTCAATTGACATACTAAATAAACAAGAACATTTAGATGATCGCGAGATAACCATGTAAACTGTTCGAGTGGATTTCCAATTAAATAAGCTTCTGAAATTAGCATAATAAATGTATCATTGAGATTGAATCAAATAATAGATTACCTTCTTCAGGCCGACTTGCTAGATTTTGAATACTTTGTTGAAGTTGCATCAATGCAGTTTTTGATGATTTAATCTAAATATAAGATATTAAATATACCGATCGAATCATCAACGGAGCAGTTAAAACATAATTTTTCAGTGTAAAACATACTTGACCAAGTCCAAAACACGAACATGAGATATGTAAAACCAAATAGAAAATTCTCAACGTTTCAATATGTGTAAAATTTCCTTGTAATGAATTGATTCTATCCAAACAGGGTTTCAATAAATTTTGTGCATCCATATAATCTTTCATTGATAATCGAATCTAGAAAAGCAACAATAAGAAAAATCTTCAATTCTAAATCTTGATTTTATTGAATTATTTTACCATAGCTTTAGTCAATTGAAAAAGAACTTGACCAAACAACGCATTCATTCTGGCACAAAATTCTATTCCACGATCAGCATAATAAATCGATGTATTATAATCTTCTTGTGAATGATAAATGCTCTAAAATAGAAAAATAGAGGTAACCGAAATACTCCGATGCTTCGTTTTGCGGTAATTCTCAATCAAATTTTCGACTTCGTGCTCTGCTAAAATTAAACTTTTTCCCGACTATCATCAGGATTTACTTACAATTATTTGAAATATAATTCTACAATGCCAATAGGGCTGCTGTGCCGAAAGATCGTATGCTTGTTGAAGCAATGTTATTGATGATGCAAATTGATTTTGATTCAAATAGATTTTTGCTAGTAAACAAAGGCTTTCAAGTTTTATATCATCCGGCATTTGAGCTAAATGGCACTAAAGCAAAAAAAAATTCACAATAAATATAAAGAATTAACTTTAAAAACAAACAGCTTTATCAAGATGCATTGATGCCATATCAACATTGGTTGTATGTTGCGTATATAATCTTCCCAAGAATAGATGAACTTTAGCTTCAATCAACGTTGGTAATCTTATTGTTAGAATAGCCTGTAAACATTGTATTGCTAAACGATAATTTGGCGGCGTACATGTTCGAAAATACTCTGCAGAGCCAAGCAATGCTAAATAAACAGGATCAGCCATCTAAAACAATTTGACTTTTAGATCTAACTAAATGCAAACATAAATAAACATCTTTTCTTCAAGCAAAATACGAAAAGAAGACTATGACAACTGAGTGCTTAGACATATTTGCTATTTTTCTTTTTCGTTACATAAACACACAAATATTGAAAATAAAAATAATTCGTTATTACGCAAAAAAATTTGAACAAAAAGAGAGACTAGACACGTCAAACAAACGGGTGGGTGATTTAAGGAGAATGCACCATTCTTCTTGCTTCATTATTGTATTTAACACAAGAAAAAATATTTTTTATGCTCATGTAAAAAGAAATACAGCGATAGATTCAATATAAATAATGCGAGATTGCCTAAATTGCACAGAAAATAAAAAGATAAAACACCGTAGATAGAATTGAAGTTTAGATATATTATGAAAATCTTATTTTATTTAATAAGGAATTGAATTTTGTTGATATTGAATGTAATCGTATAGACGTGTTCTTAAGCTATGTGCACATCGATTAATTACTTCATGCATATAACGACCTGCTTCAGCTTCACTTGAATCGGGTTTTAAACGAGCATTTAATTGTTCTAATGTATGACCGCGAAAACAGGGTAAACCAGTATCAAGCATTAATGCGACAAGAGTTATAAAATGATGACGATATCGCCTGGAAAAAAAACAAAATTTCATTATGAAATATGAGCTGTTTAACTTAGTGAAATAACTTCATCTTATTCTTAAATGTGAATTTACCTCAGAGCCAAGTAACCTTTTATACACAATTCTTTAAACCATTGAAAAGCCGGAGCAGTAAGATCACCCATGATAAGAATCATTTCAGCAGTTAATTTAATATCTGGTTCAAAACGCATATTTCCACCAGGTGAGGATTCGAACATGAAACCGAAATCTATTTCAATAACAAAAACAAGGTAAGTATTTTGAATAAATATAACGTAACAAACCAATATGTACAATATGTCCATCGTCATCAATCCTAAATAAATAAAAACGAATGAAAACAAAATCTCCTAAAACTTCAAATATACGTACATAATATTTCCATTATGACGATCTTTTATCTGTAGCATAAAAAGGGCGATGGAATATGCAGCCATACTCATAACGAAATTTCGACGTGCCTTAAACAATAGGGAATATATTTCATGGAAGAAAAACACTATTTTTCTTTTATTTTACTTTTTGAAATTTGATCGAGTCATCTTTTCCATAAACATGTCGAAAATATTCGAATAAACCAACTTCGGTATTTCTACCAATATCTTCACGTGAACGAGAATTCGGTACACACTCAATCACACCACACTGTAGAAAATATTTTTCAATTTATAAACAAAACAAATTAAAACACTTACACCAGGACTCGTAGCAATAACACGATAGGTATATAGATATAATTCTAAACCTTCTTGCTCAAATATATTTTGAAAAAGGCGCATTAATTGTAATGCAAGAATGTCCTTGTTAAAATAAACAAACAAATATTTCTAATGACAAAAGAAAACAAGAAGACTATTTTACCTGTCGAACATCGTCGCCAACTTTAAAAATAGCCATCTGAGAATATTGATTACTGAAGTCTTGCCTTAGTTCATAATCCGGATCAGCACAACATTCAACTTGTTCGATACCAACAGTTTGTACACGAAAAGTTGCACGATATGGAGCTTTGGCCGCACTGAAATTCAAATTATTTATAGTAACATCGATTGCCTTTCGTCAATATGATTTACCTTTGCATCGGTGCTCCACTTTCTGGTAATAATGAAATAACAATTGCTTCAGGATTCGATGGCAGATAAACACCAGGCGGTACTTCACTACCAATCGATCGTAATGCTTGTAGACATGCTAGTCGATAAAAGAATCACAGTGTTAAGTCGTATTATATGAATTCTAGTAGTCGTACCTTCTTTGCGTGCATTTCCTTTTGGATAGACTTTGATTGTTTCTGATACTTTCGTAAGTCGATCCGAAAATGCAAAAACACGTTCATAGAAATTTCTCGCATCCGTAGTAAAATCAATTTCAATTTGTCGAGCTATTGGCTCTAATTTTGCTTGCATTTCATTATCGGGTGTATCTTCATTTTTATATGTATTTGTTCGAATATTCCATATAAGTTGATGAGCTAATAAATTTGACTTTTTCGATAATGCTAATATTAAACAACGAACAAAACCCATCTAAAAAGAAAACAAATCATTTTTTTATGGATTAAATAACTATTTGATTGTTTTTTTCTCTATACCTCATCATAGCGAACAGCTTGAACCAGTTGAGGAATGTATAAAATAAGTGCTTCTGATTTCGTCGTATATAGCATTCGTGAAGCAAACTGTATTGTATATGAATTCGCTACTTGATTAAGTCGCGCGCTGGCAAAATATGATAATGCAGTGACAGGATCAATTGCAGTCCACGTTAAAATATGTGATGTCTAAAAATTTGAATAAAGAAATATATTTATTTTTTTTTTCCGTAAAGTTTATTACTTCGCATTGTCGATCATTATCGGACGTTTGCGTAAAGATAATCAGTGCTTCTGGTATATGACGAACTTGTAATGGACATGATTTGACTAGACGTTGAATTTCAAGACGTAGTGATTCTTTTGGAATACTAGAAAATAGAAAAGTTTTTCTATTTTAAAGAATAGAATTGAAATAAACTTACGTATAATAAAGACTAATAGCTAAATTTGGTGAAATAAGCCAAGCTAAACGTCCATATTCTTGCCAAGCTTTATTAGAAATTCCATTCATATCGTATAATTTCCAATTCGTGTATGTTGATTGTGTATCTTGATCGAATTGAAGTTCTGGACGTCCCAACGGATTATGAAACGTTTCCAAACGTTCAATTTCATACGCCTTAATAATTGCATTCAATTGTTTTTATGGCAAAAGAAATATTTAGTTAACTTACAAGTAAAGTTAGAAGAAGATTACGTTTTTTAAGTAAATCTCGAGATAATACTCGTGCATCATTACTTTTATCGGTATTTTTTGCTGATGTGCCTATGAAAAACAAAACAGTCAACAAAAATTAATATTTCAAGAAGGATTTCAATTCATAAAATTTCTCATTCATTTAAATATTTAAAACTCGAATACTATTAATCGATTTTACCAGATTTTCGACTTAATGTCGATTGCGCACCGAGTCCTGGTGGAGCCGCACTGCCACTAGCCAATGCATTGATCCATCCAGATGTTCCTCCATTCTTGCCTGTTCCATATAATGAAACAGCATCGATAGCTTCATTATTCAAACCATTCGATATTGGACTACTACCATCAGCTAAAAATGAATCAGTTCTTTGTTGCAAAACGATCTTATTATTTTTTAACACAACATTACTTGCAGCTGGTGAATCATTACAAAATTTCTTTTCGCCATGAACCAATGAAAAAAATCGAATTAATGTTCGTATATCACTTCTTAATTCATTATGTGTTTGAGTTGGACAATGATGATCAACACTATCGTGTATTGAAATTTTAATAAATTATTATCAACAAGAAAAAAACAAAGATTTTTCTTACGTAAAATAATCAAATGCTGTATGATAAATTTTTTCTCGAAGTAAAAATTTACTGACACCATCAGCTAAATAACCACTTTGCACAAGATACAGAGCGAGATATACAAATCGAAATCGAAGACCAACAGCACCAATGTGTTTTGTCATTGGTGCTCTTGGATTTTCTAATATTAATGAAAGCGATTTATGTAATAGATCAACAAGCATTTCCATTTCAATATCAGCTTTGTGCATACATAAAAATACACGTTCTTCAATAAACTAAACAATAGAAAAATCATATTAAGCAAGAAAATTTGTTAGATGAGATAGTAATTACTTTTAAAAATATACGATGCGGATTGACAGATGGTGGTTTAGGTTTTAATTCTTGTTTTTCTGATGGCGCCAATGGTGACGGTTCTGGTCTATCAATTGAATAAAGACCATGGCGATCACTGATAATTTTTTCCCAAGTTTTATAAATTTCTTCGACAATCTAACATAAAAATAAGATTATTTCGTCATGAAAACAAAAATATTAAGCTAGGTACCAATAGTTCAAGTTCAGGTCGACCTATTATTGCCCAGCACCAACATTCAATGGCTCCTTCCATGACAGTTGTAGTAAACATCTTGATTGGAAGCCAAGCCATAGCATGAACCATCTCGCGATCAAGTGCATTTTCTGAAAAATAAAAACAGAATAAAAACTTCAATTAGATGATTTTAGTAGTTACCTTTTTGTGAAGGTGTTCCATTGGGTGCACCACCAATTGCTGTAAAACGTAATTCATGTTCATTTTCTTCTAGAATGAATAAAATTAAGCGATTATTATCATTGTTTTTTACTTTTTTTAAATTAAAAAAGAAAATACTGTAGAGCAAATACTCCTAGATTTCATGAAAACAAAAAGGTGAGTTTGATAGAAAGAATTACTCGATTGAATAGCTCTCAACAAAATTGAATTATGAATTCTTACCTGAATCGTCAACATTATGAACTAAGATTGCTGTTAATTTAAAAAGCGCATTTCGAAAGTTACTATCAACTGAACGAAAAAAAGGCAAGTATTTACAAAAATATTGCTAAAAAAATCGCTTACAAATTGCAATGCGTTCTTCAAAATCAAGTGCACTGCCTTTATCACTTATAGGCGCTACAATTGACATTCGTCGGCGACGTTGTTGTAATGATTTATATTTATCAAGTGAATTCAATCGATTAAAAATTGCAGCTTCCATTTGTCCTTTTACTTCGGTTATTGCTTTTCGATATTCATTTCGATCAAGTCCTTCGACCTATTTTCATAAATAATAATCTATATTTTGCTGATTTTTTTCCAATACTTACAAATCCAACTGCTGAACAACGTTCACCTAATGATACCATATAGTCAGCAAAATCAATTCGATAATATAATTTAGTTCCTCCAGTTGTTGTCTATAATGAATTAAACAAAACTAGTACACATGTTGCATACATTCGAAACTTACATTGGCATCAGCAGCTTTTGAATAAGTACTTAAATATTCCCACATAACCTAAAATACAATCATTTAAATACTAAATGACTATGATTCATACAATAGAATGCATACATGTAAACCTTTATGTTGTCTAGCTGCATTTGAAATTTTTTTTCCCTGTTCAAGTTTAAGCATATATTGCTAAAAGCAAAACAAAAATCGAATTTTTGTTTTCATGAAAATCTTGATCTGATACTGACTTGAATACATGATTTGAGTAATGTCGGTGACATCATCAATGCTTGTTCAATAAAAGTTCGCCCAAAATCCACAAATGCATTATAAAGTTCCTATTTTAGTTATAAAGAAAATTACTTTCTAACAAAATAATCTTAAGATAAAACAAACCAATCGTTTTTCATGAGTATCAACAAATTGTATTGTATAGTTCGTATTGGGTACACGATGATGTGCAGTTACTTTATGTAGATTATCTTCATTTAATGAATACGATAATATATTTATAATATTCATTAATGTTTCTATCACAACTGAATTGCAGAATAAATGTGGAAACCTATTAAACATTATGATAAAGATTATAACGTTCATTTTGTTGAAGAAAAACATTCATACGCATTTTTTGATAATAATGAATAAAGATAAAGTTTAGCTTCTTCTCGTACTTCAGCACGAACATGTGTTCGTTTAAGCATAAAAAATTGACATTGAACTTCAAGATTTTTATTTCGTTCTGGACTTTTTGGCTAGAAATTTATTTATAGAAGAATTCATTTTCTCAAAAAGTATATCACATGAATTTTACCATTTTTTTCATTTCGTCAACATAAATTTCAAAACTTTTTCTTCCAACAGCTGTCATTAATGTCCATAGACCTATGGCATACGAACAAAAAACTAAAATCCTATTATCATATACACAAGTTTTCTCCATACCGTATTTATCTTTTAATAAACCTGGATCTTCAAGATAGGAAAATATGCATTGAAATGCTGATGGAGCAATTGAATGGCAAACTCTAAACAAATATGAATTAAAATGAGTGTGAAAATACTGTGGTAAGAATTGAATATGCCTGAATGTTTCAAGATAGTAAACGGATAGTGTATAGGCACTTTGTTCAAAACCAAATCTATCGATAAATGGTTTCGCTGTTGGATAAGCCGAAAAAATATTATTTAATTGTGACTTTAACTCATTATTATCTTCCTATACAGAAAGAAAAGAGAAGATTTCAAGTCTTACATCCTACTTTTTTAAATTACTTTAGCGATCTGCTCAGGTTTTAATGGCATAGCAGATTTTAATGGTACATAGGGACCAGTTTGAGCTACTAATGTGGGCGATTTTGTAGCAATTAATCGAACGCAATCATGCCATTCCGATGGCCATAAGCCTCTTTCGGCATCGGCAAAACCAAAGAGAACACAATAAAACCAAAAATGTTGAAACAAACGAAATACACGTTCGGATGGCTCAACAATAACTGATATACGTCTCATCACGATAGCTATAACAGGTATTAATACACCAAGACTACCAGCAGTATTCGATGCCTTGAAGAAGAAAACAAACATGGCATTTAAATTAATATCAGAAGCAATTTACTTTGAGAGCATTTTTCGTTGATTTTTCACTGGCATCTTTTGCTCTTAAACCAAGTTGTACAAATAATTCGAGAATACTCGTTAATAAATTCATCAATTCTAATGATCCTTGAATATTAGCAGCTACATTAGCTAATGCATTAATTACTGCATTTGATGCTTGTCTAAAGAAATTTGATAGGTTTTAAAATATTCATACTTCTACGAACATAGCATACTTATATTTAGTGGTACGTCGACCTGTTGTTGTATTCTTATTCGTATTATCATATGTAGAATAAGTTGAATCAATAATTATATCAGTAAAAAGTCCAAGAATTTCTTCGTAGGTTGTTTGTGGCTGAAATTAAAAAAAAAAAAATTTGTTTGATGTTGCAAAATAAATCTTAAAATGCAAAAATAAAAGAAAGTTTTAGCTATTTTTCTTCGCAAAACAATACCCGAATGGATCGACAAGGAATTCGATTGAGTCTTTTTTTCAAATTCTTTTTATCTTTTCTCTTTAAAATTTTACTTCGATCAAAAATGAATTCAACTGGCGTTTGTGGTAATTTAAATCTATTGATTAGAAGTGGAAAACGACGAGAAGGCTTCTAAATAGCAATCAGTTATTTTTTTGTCTTTCGAAATTAACATTTTTTGTATTTTCTTTTGAAAAACTAAATTTAAACAACTTACAAGACTTGAAATAAGCATACAACCGATTTGATTTATAATGAGAATATCCAGTGGCGATGGTGGATCACCAAGACGTTGTTGAAATCGTGCTAAAATTGACTGTTGGGTATGTTGAACATCTTTTAAAGTTATTGCCATATGACCCAATGTAAGTATGGTGTTATGGCACACTAAAGATGTTTGTCTAAATTAATAAGGAAACAAAATAAAAAGGTGAACATTTTTACGGCAGATTTTTAGTCATGCAACGTCAAAATTAGCTAGATCGATATCTATTGTATAACGGAAATATTAGATTCTTGCGATGTACTTAGTTCGTGATGACAGGACTTATTCAAGGCTGACAAACAAAATTTCTCTCATTCCATCGGAAATTCATGATTGCCATTGCTCATCCTCTCGCTTTAATTGTGAGTGATACTGCCAAAAATATAAACATGCAATCTTAAAAATTATGAAAAAAAGCAAATTCTTGCATTCACTAATATGTAAATACACAAATAAAAAAAGCTGCAAGCCAAGAAAACTTTCGAGAATAATAAATGTTAATTACTTTCTCTCACTTACAATAAACTTTCATATTTTTCTTTGTTAACACCGTCTCGTATCGATGAACGGCGTTTGAGAGCAGCTGCATCAAGCAATACAATATTAAACATCCAATGCGAACTGAAAATGTTCAATTAGCGTTTAAAAAACATTTATGACAAAGCAAAGCAAACTATAACTAATTTTTGACATGAACGATATGAAAGTTTGCGACACTTTTTCCCACGATTGCAAAAATACTTACTTATCATTGACATGTCCCGAGGCTAGTCTTGCTGAAAGTTGTACAAGTAAAGCTTCAACACATTTTGGATCGGAATCCAAGCGGATAAATAAAGATCTAAAATTCATTGACAAAAAAAATGAAATTTTCCAAATAATAAAAGTTAAGCACGAACTTGCAAAGTCCTTCAATAGCAGCATCACGAAGTTTTTCAAATATTTGAAATGCTCGATATTCTTTAGAAGACTTAGCTTGTTCATTAAAAAAGAATGCACGTTCTTGTCCATCGATTTTTAAACTTGTATGACGATATAATTTATATAGTACCGGCGATGGTTCAGTTAGAAAATCGCATAATGCACGAACTGTATAGATTGCTAATGATTTATGTTTTTCTGCTATTCGACTTAACACCTACAAATCATAATATTACAAGGAGTACAATTATATTTTATTTTTACCTCTAATGACGTCACTAATAGGGGGATTTGGGCTGCTAATAATTTGATGCTTAATGATTCTTGACTAAATTTTTCGGCACATTTTGTACATAATTTTTCCGCTTCTAAATAATTAAAAATCATAAGACACTTATAAAAATGTAACGATTGAAAATTTCCGAAGAAAAGATTCATTTGACAGCGCTAAGGAAACCTCCTCCAATGTTGACTTAAAAAATTTTGTTTATAATGAATCTTTTTTTCGAAATTTTCATCGATTTTACAAAATAACCCCAAACTAATGAGCGAATTGTTACACATAGTGCATGAGAATACCAAATAATAAGTAAAGAAAAGGAAAACATTGAACAGCGATCAACATGATTGATTTCGACTCTGTATACATTTATTAGCAGAATAAGCATGTTGATTTGCCATTAAAATACCATATTCTTATTTATTTCTATTATCGAACCCGTTCAGCAACAGTGTTTTATGCACAAAGAAAAATTGTTTAAGAATATAATTCGCTGAAGAGATTGAAGCATCAGAATGAAGAAGAATGCCTATGATTATACGTACTGAAAACTTTTTTATCTTGTCTAGGAAGATCTAAGAGAATGAGCATTAGTACGATCGATGAGATCGATAGGATTTATCGAATGAATAATTAATTTTTCTCGAAAGATTAATGTCAATCATGTTACCTATTTCGTCATCACATGATAAACAAAGTAATTCGAGTGCTGCTGCATTTGCATCAACACGTGTTCGATAGCGATGTGAATTTCTTTCATATTCATCATTCTCTAGATCCAGCAATTTCAATGCTATTAATTGTTGCACAAATAAATAAGTTGATTTTGTTATCGCTGATAATCGTTCTAGAAAGAGAAAACAAAAACAAAATTCAATATTGAATAAAACAAAATTTCTGATTCTCAATTAGTGTATTAGAATTTTTAATTCTACGTATGGCTGCATTCGAATAAACCTACCGCAACGATGGCGTTTTCTGCGGTCTAAATAGATTTATTTTTCGCTATTATTAAACGAAACAACACAAATCACAAGTACGCCTATTTCCACACTTACCATTAAATCTACCGAGTAATTCAAGATTATCACGAAATAATTTTATAATACATAAAATAAGTATATCACCAAAATATGTGTAAGGAAAATGGCGTGCTGGAAATTTCGACTAAATATTGAGAAAATAAAATATTTTATTTTTCACTCGAAAATAAAATACATACACTTGATGTATATAATTGCGTTCGATTTATGGAATCATATTCAACCACAGCTACTTTATCCAAATATTTAACCACACGATTATCAATTAATTTTAGTGTCTAAAATTGTGCATTTTTCTTTTAAGAAATAAAATCCAAATAAACAACTAATCTTACTTCATTTAAATATTCTAATATAGGTACAGTAAGACAAACACGAAATCGTTCGGAATACATATAAGATGATGCATTTATTTGACGACGATAGGTTGAACCAGTAACAGAAAAAAATAAACTATGTACCGGAATATCATTATCAAATATCGGAAGATCATTACTATCCACCGAACTAAAACAAACAAAAAACAAAAAACACAAATATTCGCAAAGATTTTCTTTTACAATCAGAGAACACATCAATCCAAGTCTTTCTTAATCGAAATATACAAAAGCATCATTGTTTGATAGACGCACAGATGTCTCGAGCAAAGCAATCATGATAGGACTTTACAGCAGCAAATTTCCTGTTTTGTGTTGACCGTTCTACGATATTAAAATCAAAGAGTGGAATACCTTCCTTTTTTATTCATGGATCATGATTGAGAAAAAAATTCATTCTGTATGACATTTTTCCCTTGAGAATTTATTGATAATAACTGTTGAAATTTAATAACTTACGAAAGCGATCGATATGTTGATGCAAGATGATTGAAACTTGCTGAGTAATCCTGTTGATCAGTAGCCGATAAGAAAAAGTTCGTATTGGAATGTATCATATTTTGTAGATTTTCATTGGTAGCTGACAAAACATTTTTCGTTAAAACTTTTGGAATTATCGGACGAAATGCTATGGTGGGAGATTTCACTTGTGTTGTTGAATTATTGACTGTTTCAGCTTGTTCGATATAAATAGATTGCGTACAAGGAGTAAAACTGTTTGGAAATAATTGTGACATTAAACTTTGATCTGTGATCGATATTCTATACAAGAAACAGAGAACAATTATGCGATTATGTAAAGAAAAACTTTCATATTTTCTCAAAATGAAATTTACCTTCCAATGGATCGAAGAGCTCCAAATAAAAATGGTACTTCAAACCGATAAATTGATCGATATCTCTCTATAATGATATTAATATGAATCGATATTTTTTCTTTTCGAAATAAAACTTACCTTTCGAATGATCATACGCTGCTTTACGTATGCTTTCAACTATTCGTCGAATAATATCAGCAACAAGTGACATTATCTAAGAAGAAAAAACACAATTTTTATATTTGGCACATTAAAGTTTCCTAATTACTTTATCTCTTATTTGTATATCTTCTGATGTTGAAGCTAATTCAGTTAAAGCTGTATGAAAACTAAAACTAAATACTTCCGCAGGTGGTAGACCTATAGAAAATAAAATGAGAAATATTCTTTGATTTGACATATTCAATTTGTATCGTTCTTTACTATGTTTATAATTATTTGATGCTACTTCATAGTACTTTGCGTTAGGAATTTCTTGATAAAAATCCAGTAAGACTTGTACAATATCTGCTCGAACCTTTAATAAAAAAAAGAATTTTCGCCGCTAAAAAGAATAAAAATTTCGTACTTCAGATCTATCTGTGAGCTCAACAGCTAAATAAGCTAATGAGATAAGAACATTTTCTAAACGTTGATCAATAATAACTGGATGATCAGGTTGAATACGATCACGAATTTGTTTTAGCAATGAACTGAGTAAACGAGATGCACGCTGAAAAAAATGATGAATTACAAGATTATTTAATAGGAATCTCCATTTTCGTTACTTGATTATAGGATAATAATTGATCAGGATCATTCGATTTCGATATCGAACGAACAAATGATAAAAGAATGTTGGTGTGACTTGATTCAAGTAGCATTGCGAATAAAATTTAATTGATAATTATTCCTAACCAATATATCGAAATGTAAAATAAAAGAATTCTATTGAGCATCTTCATTCTTTAGTTATTGTTTTCTTCTTCTTCTTCTTCTTCTTGTTTCGAACTCAATGATGATTGATCGACTTTTTAGACTAATCAAATTTTTTTCTTTACCACTAGATGAAAATTTTCATCAATAACATCTGACATCTATGGAAACTGTCATCGTATGAGGGTGTGCGTGTGTGTGTGTAAGACTGTAGAGGCAAAGAACAGCTAGCCACATATACCCTTGTTTATTAATTGTGATTGCAATCAAATTACGGAACTCCAATCGGCGAGAGAAGTTGCCAGATATAATAAATTTATTATGAAAACGGTAGATTATTTAATCTTCTATTAAATCATATTATCTAAACTACGGCACGAATTGCTTATGAAGTCAATAAAGAAAAATTCAACAAAAAACCTTGTTGCTTTTCGTTCTTGTTATTATCAAAACATGTTTTGGATTGTGCTTCTCGTCGATTTTTTTTCTATTCTGTATGCTAGAAAATTCTTAAAAGTAGTGAAATTTGTTTCACGTGAGAGAGATTTGTCGAGCTACTTTGCGTTGTGTAGACACTTTTGCGTCTGTATTTGCACTTTCTTTCCTGTTCTTCCGAGCTGTTATAAAAGGTTACTATGGTAACATCAACATGAATATAAAGGTAACGAGATGAATACAAACTGCAGTCATTTTTTCAAACTGAAGACAAACGAATGGCTTGTTCGACGGATCAACATTCAAATGCTCGGTTTCTCGACCTCAATGAAGAGCCACACCAAGTTCTATTGCCGATTCGTGGCTATGCCAAGGAACCACTGTTGCCACTCGAAGATGCAATTCAGCCAATCAATGAACTGCTCAGTGATCTTGATATGATGGTGGATACAGCCAAAAGCAACTCGAAAAAGCCGGTAGATGGACTAAGTCCCAACGAACGGGCTGCCATTCACCTTTACACAATGCAATGGGAAGAGCCAAATGTAAGTCTTTTTACTATGCTCAATAAGACACTGCGCTCTAAACGACGAGAACCACTCAGACCATGGTTTCGTTATCTGAAGTTGGTTCTCACTGCATTATTCAAACTCCCGTCATTGAAAGCGACAATCTGGAGGGGAGTTCAGGGCAATTTAACTGATCAATATGATGATGATCAAGTTTGGTGGGGATTTAGCTCATGCACAGAAAGTTTGAATGTGACAGAGCAATTCGTTGGCAAGTCAGGTGTGCGAACGTTATTCACCATTGAATGTATTAACGGCAAAGCTATTCGAGCCCATTCACATTACAAAGAAGAAAGTGAAATCCTTCTATTGCCTGGTACTTACTTTCGTGTTATGGGTAAATCAAATCCAGCTAAGGATTTATACATAATTCATTTGCGTGAAACACCTGCACCACGTCTATACCTTGAACCACCTTTTACATCAACATCATCGGACTCATTCGTTACTACAGAACCAGCAACATCAACACCAACAAAGAAACCAATTTCAAATCTAGAAAGTTTGCCAAGTTCAGCTGCTGCTGCTGCTGCATCACCCATCAAGACAAAGAGTGAGCATTTTTTTATTATTATTGGGTGTGGGTGTGGGTGTTGTTCATTCCCTCATAGTCTTATCCACACCCACCCTGAGTATGGATCTGACAGAAATTACATTCACTTCTAAGGCACACACCTTCAATAATCTAGAAAGTAGGAAAATACTTCAACGAGTTTTTGTGTAAAGTTGGTTCAATTTCACAATATAATAGATAACTACTGAAACAG